>JAQZBX010092615.1:0-12254 GCA_029593785.1 Cabassous unicinctus
CCACACCACACTATTTGATTTGTTTTCTCTGTTGTCTAAGGTCTCTACTCAGATGTGACCTTCTCACAGAGGCCTTCCTGGACCCCCTACTGAAAATAACCCCCCCACACCTAGCACCTCCCCCCACACCAGCTTTATTTTCTTCATGGCGCTTATCAGCCTCTGACATAGCTTTAGTTTACTTGTGCATTTATCTGGCATTTATCTGGCCTGACTCCCACCCACAGGGTGGGCACTTATTTGACTCCCCAATGCCAGGACAGGGCACCGTCTCTATTTTTGTTGAATGAATGCTGGAATCTCTCTGAATTAATCACTCCCTGTTTATGGATGAGAAAATTGGATCAAAGAGGTTTGGTAAATTACCCAAGGTCACTCAGCTAAGTCTGTGATGAGGCCAAGACTAGAGCCTCTGCCTCTAAATTCAGGTGCGTTTGGCTCTGTCTGTGCCCCTGACAGACCAAAGCCAGGGACGAGGCGGTCAATGCAGGGGCCAGAGTAGCTGGCTTCCAAGAAACAAAGTATCCGCTGGGGCTGGAATCTGGAACATCTGGATGTGAAGCAGATCTGTGATCTCCCCGCTAGGCATCACAGCACGGGGCTGAGGGAAAGGGGTTATTGCTGGGGGATGCCAGGGAGAATCTTCCGATGATTAATTCATACTAATTGACAAGGTTTTATTGAATTCCTAAAAAGCCCCAGGCTGGGCATTTCGGAAAACACAGTTGCAGTGCCTCCCTGGGAAATGTTCTCCTATATCAGGCAAGAGTGCAAGTACTCTTTAAAGATAAAACTTTGTGGAGTTTTCCCAGTGAACATTCCAGTGGGGTGGGGGTGTGGGGGGGTGGCAGACCTCAGGAGCAGGGGGTGTGATTTCCTGAAGAAGAGAACACGCTTTTCATAAATTACCAGAAGGAAAATTGTATATGTCGGAATAAACTCTGTCAAGAAATATAGCAGGGCTGCCGGATAGTTAATAACTCAGAGCTGCTCCCCAGTCCGACACAGAATTCAAAATATATATCCTTGGGACCGTTGTTTAAAAATACTGTTAAAGGCCAGAATCCTTCTCAGTATTAGACGGTCACTAATGGGCCAGTCTGGGTGGGGCTCCTGGTGGAAGGCAAGGGGCAGGGCCAGGGCCATCCATCGAAGTGTGTGGCCAAGGTGCCACAGACACCCATCTGGTTTTCCTCACAATCCCTGGGGTCAGGCTGGGGTGGTGGAATTCTGATGGCTCCACCCAACTTTGGGCACCGGATTCCCCCTCTCCTAACTTTCGTTTCTTGCTCTGTAAAATGGGGATCCATTCATTCGTTCAGCCAACAAATATTTATGGAATACTTGTTAAAATCCAGGTGTTGGGAGCACATGCAACCCAGTAAGACCTAGTGTGCCCTTCCATGGAGATCATATTCTGGTGGGAGAGTCAGACGATGAGCAATTGCATCCTACTACAAATGGTAAGCAGCGCGATCAGAAAAATAAAGGAGAGTAATAAAGAGATGGATTGGAGGGGGGTACTTAAGTTAGGGTAATCAGGGAGAACCTCTCTGAGTAGGAGACAGTCAAGTAGAGACCTGAAAAAGAAAGAGGGGGTGTTGAGAGGATTTCTGGAGGAAGAGGGCAGTGAGAACAGTAAGTGCAAAGGCCCTGAGGCAGCCTTGTATCTGCTGTGTTAGAGGAACAGCAAGGAGGTCAGTGTGGCTGGAGCCGGAGAGAGGTGGGAAGAGAAGTCAGACAGGACGGCAGTGGCCAGAACACACAGAACCCTGTAGAAGTTTGAATTTTATTTTAAGCATGATGGACAGCCATGAGAGGGCTTGCTTGCAAGGGAGTGCCTGGTTTTGTATGTTTCAAAAAGACCCTCTGAAAGATCTCCAGAATAAATTGTCAAGTGAAAAAAGCACGGGGCAGGCCATGTGCATGGTATGCTACTGTTTGCTTTAGGAAAAAAAGAGGATATAAAGTTATGCATTGGCTTGTATATGCATAAAATTATCTCTGGAAGGATAGATGAAAACAGGAGGAAACAGTGCTTGCCTCTGGAGAGGAGACATGCCTGGCTGGGATGGGGTGGGAGGGATACTTTCCTTTCTCTACATTTTTTCCTGCACTTTTAAATTTTGAGCCATGCAAATTTGTTACCTATTTCCCCCCCAAAACAACAACAACAACACATAAATACTGTTTTGGGAAGAAAAAGGAAAGAGAAGAAAGAAAAGAACCATATAGAAAGGCCCCTCTGGCTGCCAGGTGTAGTGGTAGGTGGCAGCCGGGAGATGGGGAGGAGACTGGGGACAGTGTCCGGGCAGGAGGCAAGGGGGTGGCTTGGTCAGCATTTTTAGCTCTACCTTTCAGGCAAGGACTGGGAGGCTCAGAGAGGGCAAGAGCTGAGCCCCTGACCACACAGCTAGGAGATGGAAGACAGGGCTCGGGTGAGAACCTGGACCCGCCAGGCTCCTCGCGGCCTCCCTTCCCTTCTCGGCTCCGCGTCCTTGGATCATCTGCCCAGCAGCGCCCTCCTCAAGTCCGGGTGGGAGGGGTTTCGTTCTCGGTGCTGAAGGCAGGCTCTTGCTCACAGTAGGTGCTCAAAAAAATGTTTGCTGAATGATGGACTCATTCATTCATTCAACAAACATATGGACTGCCTCCCCTGTGCCAGTCACTGTGCTAGGCCCTGAGGACTCAGCCATGAGCAAGACAAAGCCCCCCAAGGGGTGGGGGGTGGGGGTGGGGCAGACCATCAAGAACCAAAAGATGTAAGTGCTAGGAAGAAAAACAAGCAAAGCGGAGGGATAGCAAGTGAGAGGGGAGGCCCGGTATATGGTCCCAGAGGACTCCTCCGAGGATAGGACCTTTGAACAGAGATTTCAAAAAAGTGTGGGCACGAGCCCTGTGGGTATCTGGGGAAGAGTGTTCCAGACAAAGGGGACAGCAGGTACAAAGGTGTGCGGGGAACTTAAGTGACAGCAAAGAGGGTAGAGCAGAGTGGGAGGGGGCGCTTGTTAAGAGACAGGAGAGGCAGCCAGGCAGGCGGTTCAGGGCCTTGGGAGACAAAGGAAGGGTGCCAGATTGTTCCGAGACAATGGGGAGCCTTTGGAGGGCTCTGGGCAGGAGCTTGACATGCTCTGAATTAGGCTTAGAATGAACAGAGGGAAGCGGATGTAGCTCAAGCAGTTGAGCGCCTGCTTCCCATGTGCAAGGTCCTGGGTTCGATCCCCAGTACTTCCTAAAAACAAAACAAACGAAAAGGCCAGCTCTCATTGGGGAGCGGATGTAGCTCCGAGGCTGGGTGCCTGCTTCCCATGCACGAGGTCCTGGGTTCAATCCCCCGTGACTCCTAAAATAAATAAATAAAAGCCAAATAAAATGAACGAAGCTGCCCCCGCTGTACTGTTTATGGGGTGGGGATGGCAGTGGTCTGAGCTGTGAGAGATTCTGGGAAAAGACGATCCCAGAGCCAGGGCACAGGGAGGGACCCAGAAGGGTGTGTTGACCAGGGCCCCACCTTTAGGCAGAAACTGGTGTTTGCATCCTAGCTCGGCCGGCTCCAGCCCACCTGCTCCCGGAACCTCAGCTGTCTGCCTTGTCACAGGGGGACAAGGTCACAGATGGAGGAGGGCCCCTGAAGGCTGGTGACACTTGGCGCCAGGATTAGCAGTAGATCAGCAGTGGAGACTGACCGGGGCAGCCGAGGCCCACCAGGAGGCAGCAAGGACCTAGAGCCTGAGGGAGCCCCAGCCGCCCCCATCACCCACTGAGGCCCTGCTCGGGCTCCCGAGCCCTGGGTTTGGCCTCCTGCACTTTCACCATCTGTGTGCCGCGGCTGGCCAGGCGTGCCCTGCTCTGGGGCGCCCATCTGGATGCCAGGCTGACAGCACATCCGGCTAGAGCAGGGCATCTCAGAAGCAATCGCTAACAGATTCGTCAGGCTTCCAGCAAATTTCTTTCTTGTTTTGTGGCCCGTTTCCTCTCCCAGTTGCACCGAGAGGGAAAGGGAAGGCAGAAAAGAACTCAGACTTGCTAAGTGTCTACTCCATGCAGGAGCCGGGTTGGCCTCGACATTCGTCATCTCATTCCATCCTCATCCATTTCCAGCTGAGGAAACTGAGGCTCAGGGAAAAAGGTGGTTTCTCCAAGGCCACCTAAGTGTTAAATAGCAAAGCCAGGATTTAAACTCAGGTCTGTTGAATTCCAGGCCTGCACTTTCCACCAAATCCCAATTCCCGCTGGCACCAAATGCCTGGAAGAGGATTGGGGGCTTGGGGGCAACACCCTCATTCCAAGTTCTGTGCCCCGCACCCCCTACCGTGGCTCACTGTGGAGTGGCCATGACCCCAGCTCAGGTGACATGGCACCTGCAGCTCGAACCTTCACCTGCTGGCCTGCTGGCTACAACATTCCCAGAGCAGCGGGCAGACCGGGGGTCTCAGTTCACTAGTCCAGCCTTGGAAACCTCAGAGAGGGAGGTCAGGAATGCTGCTGCCAGGCTTCCAGAAGCTTCTCCAATTTCTGCAGCACCAGTGGCTTCTGGAATGGATCCAGAACAGCCCGACTCCTGCCCAGACCCCCTCACAAATGCCCGCTCCCACATGTACATGCAAGGGTGGCTGCCACCAAGGGTGATGCCTTAGCCTTGGCTTGTTGAAGGCCTTGGAGGCTCATGGGCAAACCCACCACGGTTGGGTGTCACTGTGCCTAAAATTCCACCATCAGCCAGCCAGCGTTTGGGGTGAAGCATTGCCCTGTCCCAACCACTGTTTTGTTTTGTTTTTCAATTTGCCCGTAACTTCACAAGGGAGAAGGTCTTTAACATAATAGTGAAATAATAACTGGCAGGAGGGGAAGAAAGAGCACCAAATTGCTGTTAGAATCATCAGGCTTGAACTCTAATCATTATCTATGCCTCCACACCTATGCCTTTCTCCACCACCCCTGGCCTCGCATTTGCCTTCCTGCCTCCTTCAAAGGCACCCGTCCCTCCCTCTCCTTCCCCAAGCACCCCCTTCACCTTTGGGCGAGCCCTGTCATCCCTCACCTGGACTATTGCAACAACCTCCACGTGGGTCTCGGCCACTCCATCCAGTCTCCAAAGAGGCCACCAGAAACTTCTGTCAAGCAGGGCTCTGACACTCTCCCTCCCCCACTGAAAATCTTATCACGGTTCTCCAGCATCTCCAGAATGGAGTCCTGACGCTTTAGCTTGGTTTTCAAGGCCCTACATGATCCAGCTTGGCCTGTCTGTTTAATCTCACCCCTTACTACTCCCTGGGAGATTGACAACCTGGGCTCTGGGGTTGCTGTGTGACCTTGGGCAAGTTACTTAACTTATCTGAACCTTCAATTTCTCATCCATAAAAGAGAAATAGTACCCATCCCTGTCACAAAGGGGGCAAGGTTTCAAATGTGCTGTTTTGATGAACTCATGCCTGTAGCACTGGGCTGGTCACACAGTCAGTGCTCAAAATCAGCATCTGTCCTTATCACCAGCCCTTATGAAACAACTGAAAATATCCCCAACATGCTGTGCTCTTTCCTGTCTCTGAACTTATGCAGGTGCTGTATCCTCTAGTGGCAGCCTAGTGAACTCCTATTGATTCTTCAACACCCCTCTCAGACAACTCCCTGACCAGCCAGGGTCAGCTCTCCTTCCTCAGAAGGCACCTGCAGAGTGGCTGTGTTGCTGAGCTGGAATTTTTCACTTACTCGTCAATCCCCCACTATTGTGGGCCTCCAGGGACAGGAGCTGACAAGCGACCAGACTAAACCAGCCAGGAAGGGCTGGGGTGATGAGGGGGTGGTGTGTGAGAAGAAGGAGGGAAAGGTGGAGTGAGAGGGGCTCTGTGGTCTGCCAAGGCAAAATAAAGCATTCATTGAATCATTCATTCATTCATCATTCATTCAAAAAATATATATTGAACTCCTTCCATATTTAAAACCACTTGCTAGCTTTCTATAGCATTTAGAATCACATCCGAAAACTCCCTTCCATGACCCAGGAGGCCCTAGGGACCCAACCTCATGGACCTTGTCAACCTTGGATTCTCTGTCTGTCCCCCTCGTGCTCCAGAAAGCTGGGCAAACAGTCGGTATGACTTTGTTTCCTCTGGCAAGGCCATGTACTGGAATGTTCTCCTGACCTTCCCAGGCTGTCCCCTTCCAGAGGCCCCTGATCACTCTGTCTAAATGGGGTCTCCCCCACCCCAACCCCACCGGCCCTGGCTGGTTCCAGCTCAGCAGCACGTTTGTCTCCTTCCTCCCTCTCACCCAGCTCACAGCCCAGGCGCACTTGAGGGATGAAGCGATTAACACCCGCCTCCTCGCTAGCCTGTGAGCTCCCCTCTTCCCTGAACGCCCATCCTGGCTGGTGCCCGAGAGGCCTCGCCTTCAGAAAGCCGCCTGGAGAGCCCCCAAGGAGGCCAGAGCCAGAAGGGGCCTTGGGAAGCTTCTCGGTCCACCTCCTCATGTTGTAACAATATAAATAAAACCAATTCCAACAATAACAACAGTAAACACTTACTGAGCGCTTCCCACGTGCCAGGGGCGCGGGGCTTTCCGTGTGCTGTTTTCTTTAAGCCCGCCTAAGAGGTCAGATTACCATTCCCATTTTACAGAGGAGAAAGTTGAGGCTCGGAGAGTTGCCTCGCCCCCCCAACCCCACCACCAAGGTCACAGAGCCTGCACGCTTAGCTAATCCCTGGGCACAGTGCCAGCCAACGTGGAGGGGCGCGCTTGGGTCCCCAGGGGCGAGCCGGGGCCTGGGCTAACCATGACAAGCACCATGGCAACGGCAGGCTAGTATGGAGGCCAAGGTAGCTGAGGCTCTACCCTTTTTAGCTGCGTGAACACAGAGCATATAACCTCTCGGGCCTCAGTTTCCCCATCTGTAAAGCCAAGATAAACACAGTGCCCTTTATTGGATTGAATGTGAACATGAGGGAGGCAGACAGGGGTCTCCTACTATAGAGTGGGGCTGGGAAAGGGTAGGGAGTGTGTCATGAGGTAGTGGGATTCTGGAGGGTCCCTGGATGCTACACTTGAGCCAGAGCCTCCCCTATAAGTGAACCCCACCCAAAGCCAGTCCTGCCCAAGGCTGCTCTGTGCCTGCTCTGAGAAGAGGCAACCCAGCAGGGCAGGGTGGGTGGAGTCAGGAACACCCTTCCTGGGGAGCTTCCAGCAACACACACTCCCCTCTGGAGAGGGAGGGCGGCATTGTGGGCAATTAGGCGCAGGGCCCCCCCCCCCGCCCCCGGGATGCACTGTGGACAGCCAGGCAGGGGCACCAGCATGCCCCAAGCTGAGCCTGAGCCACAGAGACCCTGGGCACCCCCTGTGCCACCTCGGCCCTCGGGGCCTGGCAGCAGGAATAAGGTGTCTGCTGGAGTCTCCCCTGGGCCGTGCCAACCTCCCTGTGCCCAGACAAAGCCCCTTTCCCCCTCTGGGAAGGGGATGGGCCGGGGAGGGAGCTGACAAAGGGAACCAGTGGGGCTGAGCCTGGCGCTCGTGCCACCCCCCTCCCGACCTGCCCAGAGCGCCCACATCCCCCTCCTGCCACTTGGCCGCTCAGCTGGGGCGCCCGGCACCGTTGCTATGGCGGCGGCTCTGGGGAAGCTGCAGCTGGGTAATTATTGTGAACATCCATCCTGCCTCCTGCCCGCCCCGGAGAGCCAGGGAGCGAGCAGCCAGGGCAGGGCAGCCCCTCCTGGCCCGCTGGGGTGGCCGCGCCCGGGGCCTGGCACGACGCCTACCGAGGTATGGAGGGGAGGAGAGGCAGGCAGGCAGGGGGGTGGTGAGGCGGGTCAGCCCCGGCGGGGGCCAGGCACGGGTGGGCCAGGAAGCCCCACTTTCGCCCCTGCCCCCCACTTCTGGCCCACCCTTGGAGCTGACCAACCAGCCCAGGGCTCATTTTTTTCTACTATAAGACACACACCCCCCACACACACAAAAACCAGCCAGAGAGCCTCCTTTGTTCCAACAGAGTCTGTCCTCGGCCTTTTTTGGGGCGGGGTGGGAGCTCTGGCCTCTGTGCAGGCACTGTCCTCCTAGCCGAGGAGGTATCCCGGGGGCCCCACTGTGGGCCCTGCCACCTCCTCAGCCCCGGAAGCTTGCCCTGGCCTGGTGTCTAAATATAGCTCAGCCTGGCCGAGCGTGAGGTCACACACACTCCCTACTGCCCAGGGTCACCACGCGAGGGCGGGCAGCACCGTCCACTCATTCAGGTGTCCGGCAAGCCTTTCCGGAGCCTCTGTTGGCAGAGAAGCAGGTAGGCTTTGGCCTTCTGGGGGCTCACGGACCCCTTAGAGAGACACACGGCTATGACGGGCGGGGTTCACTCTCTCAGACTGGAGAGAGCCTGGGAAGAGGTGGGCGTGAGCCAGGCTTGACAGAGGTGGGGCATGCGCCAGGCGTCAAGGGAAAGAAAGGCGGTCAGGGCAGAGCGAGAGGGGCATGGGAGGAATTTCCTGTGGGTAAGAGCGTGGGGTGCACCTCAGGCAGGAAATGGGGCTCGGGGGGCTGGGAATTCACTCTAGAGGGCCAGGGGTCAGCAGCTGCAGAGCACAGGGACACCCTTTTCCCCTGTTTTTGGGCCCCACCGACCCTTCGAGACCCCAAGGAGCCAAGATACCCACCAGACAACAGGCTGCCCAGGGTGGCACTCAGCATGAGAGATCTGTCCAGATCCTCAATTTCCAAAGATTCCCTGGTGGCCAGGGTGGGAATGGAGGGGACCAGGAAGCTGGAGGGGGCAGGGGGCATGGGCAGGGAAGGGCACCCTGAGGCCGTGGGTTGGAGAAGAAAATGAAGAGAAAGAGCAGACAGGACTGGGGGTGGAGGAGATGAGAGGGAGGGGTGGCAGCTGTCTCCCTGGATCTAGGTCCCTGCCTGCACCCGCTCCCCAGCTTTGGTCATCTAGGCGCTGACCAGACCCTGCATGGATGATGGACACACTAAAAAAAGGGAACAGGGTGTTTGTTGAAAGAAAGCCCAGCCCCGCTGTATGGCCCAGACGTCAGGGCCTCGGGAGGGAGGTCTGGTGGAGGGAGAGCAGACCCAGCAAGCAGCAGAGCCTCCTGGGTAGGTGCCATCTTGGCCCCGCTGGCCCCTGGACCTCACGCTCACAGTCACAGCAATAAATATTCCCGTTTTCCATCTGCAAAGCTCTTTCCCATCCAGCATCTTATGCTAGCTTCCAACAGCCCCGGGGCGAGGTGGCCAGGAGGGGCAGCCATTGCAGAGGTGAGGAGACAGGCTTTGAGAAGGGAGGTAGTTGGTGGTTCGCCCAGGCAGGGAGAGGAGAAGTGAGGTGCGTGTTCCCGAGCACCCCTGAGCGGCAGGACCTTGCACATCACTCGGGACAGCAGCTAGTAAGTCTCAGGAACAGCACTCACACTCCGGGCCATGCCCTGGTCCTGTGGTTCCCTGTCCTCCTGTGTCAGAGGCTGGCAGAGCTGTGTCAGAAGCTGAGGGTTAGCAGCTGCTTTCTGAGGACAGAAGCCAGAGGAGCAGGGGCCTGAGGCATACAAACAGCTTGAAACCGAAATTCCCTTAGGCATTGTCCAGTCTGACTGCAACCACCTTTGTCCTACAGATGGGGAAACTGAGGCTCTGGCCAGGCCCAAAGAACCTGCTACTTCCCAGATCCTGGGGCAGGGAATCCTGTCGATCCCCAGAGCTCCTGTTGGGCCCAGCTGTCCATGTGGCATGTGGTTCTCAGGTGGAACACCATGGAGGCGGGGCTCTGGATGCAAAGTCAGGAGAGAGGGTGGGCTGCCTCTGCAGCTAACCCGAGAGACCACCGAGGTCAGCCCCAGGGATTTGCAGTTCATGGGGTTAAAGTAACTGGGGTTGGGAGGGGCGAGGAGGGGTGTGCCATCGCCAACACCAGTCATTTGGACAAATCTCCTTCGGGCAGTGATAAGTGATGGCAGCGTAATCGAGAAGAGGAAGGGGAGGCTCTTGAAGAGTGCCTGGCTCGTGGAGAGGCCTCAAGACACAGCCACCATGATCTTATTATCGTTCTTGTCCCTTTGCACCAGTCTCTCACTTCATCCTCAGAATGGCTCTGCGAGGGGGCCTCTGTTATTAGCCTCACTTAAATTCTAAGAAAACAGAGGTTCAGAGATGAGTTCACCTGTACGAGGTCCCTGCGCCAGTAATGAGAGGTGAGAGCCACGCCCACCCCACTGACCTCTGGCCTCCAGTGCCCACTGACTGCCTCTAACCTGAGGCCAAATTTAACACCCCTCAGCACACACACAGTGACCCTCTTCTTCTCCCCCAAGGCAGCCCCGACCCCTCCCTCTCTGGTCTAGGCCATTGTGCCGTGTGCAGGCCTCGAATGCCAGGCAGGGGATTGTCATAACTAATCAGCATCCACATTACTATCTACAGTGGTCAACATGTCCATCACTAGCAGCTGCACTGCTCTGGCCTTCCACACACATGGACTCACTCTTCTGACAACTCCAGAAGGATGGATACTGTGATGCCCATTATACAGATGAGGAAACCAACTAGATTGTGAGCTTCATGGGGGCGGGACCAGGGCCACTGACTTACCTCTGTGTGCCCCATGCCCAGCACTAGGTCCACCCTCCAAGAGGAGTGGATGGAAGGAAGGAGGAAAGAAGGAAGGAAAGAGGGAGGGAGGAGGGATGGGAGAATGGATGCCTGGATGCATGCATGACTAGATGGACAATTGATCGATGACAGTGAAGCATGAAGTCCTTCTGCCTATGAGACACAGAGGACAGGTAGATGCCAAGGGTGTTTTGAGGCACTTGATTGAAAGTTCTGCTCACCCCCTTGAGTGAACGGAAGCTGCCAGGCTGGTGGGACCACTGGGAATGGAGGCAGGAGGAGGATGCAGCCACTGTATTTTGGAGACTAGAAGGGAGTTCCTCCTTTTCTCCTTGGAATCACCTCGGGTGGGAGGACACCTCTTGCATTCATTGGCAGAGCAAGCAAAGATGGCTAGAAAGTTCTCTTTGGCCTAAGTTTAAAAGCCAATCCAATGGGCTTCCAGAAGCCCAGGAAGTATGGATTGTGCTGTTTGTTAGGACTTATCACAAATGGGATGCACATCCCCTTCAGCAGGGCCAGGGTTTAGCTAGGTCCTAACCTGGAGAAACTGCTCAAGCACACAGTGAGATCTTCCCAGGGCTGTTTGAGGAAGCTGAAAAAAATGAAGGGAGTGGATGTGGCTTAAGCAGTTGAGTGCCCGCCTGCTACATGGGAGGTCCCGGGTTTGGTTCCCGGTGCCTCCCGAAAAAACAAAAACAAACAACAAGCAAAACAAATGAAAAACCAACTCAGGGAAGCTGATGTGGCGCCAGCTTCACACGTATGAGGTCCCAGGTTCAGTCCCCAGCTCCTCGGAAAAAAAAAAAAAAAAAGGAAACAATTTAAAATGGATGGGGGACCAGGAAAAGAAATGATGGACTGTGACACATTATGGATTAGTATGCAGCTATTAAAAAGCAGGAGGTGGGTTTATATGTACTGGCATGAAGAACTGTCCATGACATGTTAGGTGAAGATTAAGATGTTGTACAGAACAAAACACACAAAATATTGCCTAATCCACTCGATGGGGAAAGAAAAATCTCTTCAACAATTGAGGTTAGGACAAATGGAAGTCCACATGCAAAAGAATGGAAGTGGGCCCCTATCTCACACCATATACAAAAATCAACTCAAAAAGAATCAATAACCTAAATATAAGCACTAAAACTATAAAATTCTTAGAAGTAAATGTAGGATAATACCTTCAGGACCTTGCATTAGGCAATGGATTCTTAGAATTTTCACCAAAGGCACAAGCAACAAAAGGAAAAATAGATAAATGGGACCTCATCAAAATTTTTGTGGATAAAGGGCATTATTAAGAAAGTGGAAAGGGAAGCGGGTGTGGCTCAGTGGATAGAGCCCCCGTTTACCATATGGGAGGCCCGGGTTCGCGGCCTGAGGCCTCCTTGTGAGGGCACGCCGGCCTGAGCGGTGCGGTGGGCTGATGCAGCAACCTCACGGCAGGAAGCGGGTGTGGCACAATGGATAGAGCACCTGTTTACCATATGAGAAGCCCCGGGTTCGCTTCCCAGCGCCTCCTTGTGAGGGCAGGCCGGCTCTCGTGGCGCTGTGGGCTGATGCGGCAAGACCTCACAGCAAGGGGGAGATAAGCAGACACAGAGAAGACACGCAGCGAATGGACACAGCAGCACAAGCAGCAAGGGGGGGGATAAATAAAATAA
>JAQZBX010092616.1:0-12255 GCA_029593785.1 Cabassous unicinctus
GGCTAACCTGCAGCAGCTGGCTCTTAAAGGGGTTATTGGGAGAGGTGAATTGATCATGACCAAGGGAAGGGCTCACGGGGGGTGGGGAGCGTGACTGACACCTGGTTTGTGTCCTGGAGGAACACAATGAATGGGGACCCCTCCCGGGAGGGGCCTAGGGGCACAGGTTTCTGCCCAGACTGGGAGTTTTGCAGGGACCCCAACACTTTGCAAGTGAAAGTGTGTCCGACCCCAGAGAGCTTCATCTTAGACACTTTGCTTCCTTTAGATCTAAGCCCTGGTGAGTTACTTGAATATTTAATTTTCTCTCTTCCTCCTGTTTTACTTCTTTCTGCTTTCTTGGAGTACACAGGGTAGGTGAGGTCTGGGGTCTAGGGGCTCATTCCCACTGTGACCCCTCCTGGGAGTGTAACTTCACTTCTTTTTTATAAACTTTATTTTGCACATTTAATAATTGAATATATAAACAATAACTTAAAAAGAAAACACTATTGGATAAAAATATACATTTCTCCATTAAATGTCCTGGATACATATGATTATTTTTCGAATCATGCAATATGTTACACAAAAGATTTGGTTCATAGTAACACAATCATAGAGTATTTGTCCTCTTGGGTCTGGCTTCCTTTGCTTAACATAATGTCTCCTAGATTTGGGCAGTTTGGGTACACTTTCCCTTCCAAATGAATTTGGTAATTGCCTTTTCATGTGCTTTATGACTTCATTTCTTCTTACAGCTGCATAATATTCCATTGTGTGAATACACCACAGTTTGTGTATCCATTCATCAGTCGATGGACACCTGGGTTGTTTCCAACTTTAGCATTCATGAATAATGCTGCTATGAATATCATTGTGCAGATGTCTGTCACTGCCCTCAGTTTTCCTGGTTATATACTCAGTAGCGATATTGTAGGGTCACGTGGCAAGTTTATATTCAGCTTCTTTAGGAACTGCCAAACAGTCCTCCACAGTGGCTGTACCGTTCTGCATTCCCACCAACAGTGAATAAGTGTTCTATCTCTCCACATCCTCTCCAGCACTTGTGGTTCTCTGTCTGTGGCAGGGGAGGATAATTGGTGTGGGGTGTCAGTGACAGGGATACATGGGAGGAAGCTCACCTGGGCATACATATGAGGCATGTAAGTTTGTTTAAATGTTCATGGGCCACTGCCATGGTGGGTAGAGATTCATGCAATGACCAAAAGAATGTCAAATTTCCATGCTGGGGAGGTCTGCCCCATTCTCTAATAGGTCAGCAAGAATCCCCCAAGTACAGAGACAATGACTAGTGAAGGAGGATGGTCTCCTGATAGGCCCATGATACTGATGACTGTGCGTATGAACCTTTGCTCTTCAAATTGAAATTAGTATTATAGGGTACCTAAGAGTTGCGTTCTGGGAGCCTCCTTTTTGCTCAAATATGGCCGGCCTCTAAGCTGAACTCAGCATGTAAATACATTACCTTCCCCCCAGTGTGGGACATGACTTCTGGGGATGAGCCTCCCTGGCATTGAGGGATAACTATCAAGCACCAACCTGCAATGCAACTGGAAAAACACCTTGACCAAAAGGGGGAAAAGGTGAAGAAGAATTGAGTTTATATGGCTAAGAGACTTCAAAGTGAGTCGGGAGGTCATTCCAGAGGTTATGCTTATGCACGTCTCAGTAGGATGTCTTTGACTGCCAAAGTAGATACTAACCCAAGTAGCATGGCTGCTGAGGGTTCTGGACAATAGAGTGGGCAGACAGCTCAAGAGTTTGGTGCCTTGCCAGTGGGCCCTACTTTGGAAATTATTCTCCCCAGAGTGACAGAGTTGGACTCAGTTGTGGTTTCCCTACACATGGTTCTTGTGTCCTATTTGAACCTATAATTAATGCTAAAGTTAGTATTGCAGAGGCCTGTGTGCCCTCCAAGCAGGTTGGGAACAGGCTGGGTGGGGCTGATTCCAAGGGAAGCATGCGGGGAGCTTGAAATGAGATAGTTAAATCTTCAAATCTATTTATGGATGTACCACATTTTGTTATCCATGCACCAGTTAATAGACGTTTGTATTTTTTTTCCAGTTTTTGCTGCCATGAACTTTCCCCAGGAATCATTGCACAGACATGATTTCATTTGTCTTGGATAGATTTCTCAGAGTGGTATTAGCAAGAATTATGGTAAGTTTATATTTTTAAGAAACTGACAATTGTTACCCAAAGTGTTAGCAACATTTTTTATTCTCACCAGAAATGTATGAGGGCTACAGTGTTTCCATATTATTAACAGATGGTATTATCTTTCTTGATTTTGGGCATTCTAGTTCGTATATATGATAACTCATAACAGATTTTAATTTGTATTTCTCTAGTGATGAAAAGAATTGAACTCTTCCTCTTTGGTAAAACCTTTGGTATTCACATATTATCCCAGTTTTAAGTGCTCTTTGCCTTTTTTTTTTTTTAAATCAATTTTATTGATACATATCAACAAAACGTACAATTCATCCAAAGTGCACAGTCAGTGGTATTTGGCACAATCAAATATATGTGCATTCATCACCTCAGTCATCCTTAGAGCATTTTCATTATTTCAATAAAAAAAAAATAAGAAAATCCATCACCTCTCAATCTCTTTGCTTCCCCTGCTGTCCACAGCTCCCATTTCTGGCTATTTTTGAACAAATACTTTTTTCTTTCATATATAAATTGATTTTTATTTGCATTTTATATAAATGGAATCATATACTATGTTACAGAATACATTTAGTTCATAGTAATGCAGTCTTCCTGTATTTGTCCTTTTGTGTCTGGCTTGCTTCACTCAGTATACTGTCCTCCAGGTTCATCCATGTTGTCATACACTTTATGACTTCATTTCTTCTTAAAGTTGCATAATATTCCATCGTGTGAATATACCACAGTTTGTTTATCCATTCATCAGTTGATGGGCACCTGGGTTGTTTCCAACTTTTGGCAATCATGAATAACACCGCTATGACAATAGGTGTGCAGATGTTTATTCTGCTCACAGTGCTTCTGAGTATATACGCAGTAGTGGTATTGCAGGGTCATGTGGCAAGTCTATATTCAACCTCTTAGGAAATGCCAAAGAGTCCTCCACAGTGACTGTACCATTCCACCTTCCCACCAACAGTAAAATGTTTTCCTGTTTCTCTTCAACACTTGTAGTTCTCCATCTTTTTAATAGTGGCCATTCTGATAGGTGTGGAATGAGATCTCATTGTAGTTTTGATTAGCATTTCCCTAATCATTAGTCATGTTGAGCATTTTATCATATGTTTTTGTTTGTTTGTTTGTTTTTCCTATTTGTATTTCTTCTTTGGAAAAATGTCTATTCAAGTGTTTAGCCTGTTTTTCACTCAGGCCATTTGTCTTTATATTGTTTAGTTGTGGCATCTCTTTATATATCATGGATATTACACCCTTATTGGATATGTGACTTTCAAGTATTTAGTCCCATTGATTTGGCTGCCTTTTCACCACTTTAACAAAGTCCTTTTAGGTGCAAAAGTGTTCAATTTTGAGAAGGTCCCATTTATCTATATATTTCTTTTGTTGCACATGCTTTGGGTGTAAGATCCAAGAAACCACCATGTACCACAAGGTCTTGAAGATATTTCCCTACATTTTTTTCTAGCAGTTTTATGGTCCCAGCTTTTATATTTAGGTCTTTGATTCATTTTGAGTTGATTCTTGTATAGGGAGTTAGATAGGGGTCCTCTTTCATTCTTTTGGTTATAGATATCCAGTTCTCCCATCACCATTTGAAGAGACTGTTTTTTTTCCCCCATTAACATGGACTTGGCATCTTTGTCAATAACCAGCTGACCATAGAGGGGAGGGTTTATTTCTGGGTTTGCAATTCTATTCCACTGATTGATGTATCTATCTTCATGCCAGTACCATGCTGTTTTGACCACTGTAGCTTAGTAATATGTTTCAGGGGTAGGCAGTGAAATTCCTCCTGTGTCACTCTTCTTTTTTAGAATGCTTTTGGCAGTTTGGATACACTTTCCCCTCCAAATGAATTTGGTAATTGCCTTTTCTTTTTTTTCAAATTAATTTCTTTCTATTTTTTTAAAAAGGTACTTAAATTACATAAATGTTACACACAAAATATAGGGAATCCCATATGCCCCCACTCTCCACACCTCCTACACATTAGCATCCTTCATTAGTGTGGCACATTCATTGCGATTGATAAATGCATCCTGGGGCATTGCCACTGAGCATGGACCATAGCTCACATTGTGGTTTATACTCTCTCCCACACAATTCTACAGGTTATGGGAAGACAGAATGGCCTATATCTGTCATTGCAATGTCTTTCAGGATGATTCCCAAGTCCCAAAAAGGGCTCCATATTACACCTGTTTTCTTTCTCCCTGCCCTCAGAGCCTCCAGTGGCCACTGACTTCACATCAATGTTGTAATTTCTTCCATTGCTAGAACCACAATAAGTATACAGTGGAATTCCAGTAAGTATTTCCCACCAGTGCTAGCTATACTGTGAAAAACCTTCTAGTAGTGAAGGCTTTGCACACATTTGTGACTATTTCCTTATGCTAGATCCCTGGAAATGGCATTGCTGGGACAAAGGCTGTATGCATATGTCAAGCTTCTGGTCCAGGTTGTAAGGGACAGAAAGTATGAACTCCTTCATGTTCCAAAAACCCCTTTCTCTGACCTTGTGGCCAGTGCTGGGGTTGTCCTTGATTTTACATCTTTGCCCATCAGATAAGTGAAAGGCAGAATCTTGTTGTGGTACAAGCAGCATTTCTTCAGTTATAGAAGATATGGACATTTTCCAGAGACATATGGGCCATTTGCCTTTCCTTCATGGCCCCCACACCATGCCTTTTGCTCTATTTTCTCTAGGGATGGTTTTCACAAATGTCCTTGGGGGGATTGGGTCATGTGAGGACTGGTTTGTAGAAACTGAGGGTCCCATGGTTCTGTGTTGGGCTTGAGGCATCCAGCATAGTGGTGGTTAGGAGGGAGGACTCTAGAGCCAGGGGGCCTTGTTTCAAATCCCAGCTCTGCTACTTCCCAGCCATGATATCCTGAGCAAGTCACTTCCCTGGGCCTTAGTTTCCCCATCCATAAAATGGGGTTAATAATAGCACCCACCTTCTAGGGTTGTTGTGAGGCTCAAGCAGCATGTAGAGCTGTGTCTGGCACACAGTGTGCATTTGTTTCCTCAGGCTGCTGTTACAAAGGACCACCAACTGGGTGGCTTCAAACAACAGGAATTTAGTGTGTCCCAGTTTTGTCTCCAGAAGTCTGAAATCAAGGTGTTGGCAGGGACTTTCTCCCTCTGCAAGCTCTATGGGGGCTCATTCTTAGCCTCTTCCAGTGTTCCTTGGCTTGTGGATACATCTCTCCAATCTCCCTCCATCCTCACATGGGCCTCCTCTTCCTTCTGTGTCCAATTTTCCGTCCTCTTGTAAGGACACCAGTCGTAGGAGATCAGGGTCCACCGTGTGACCTTATCTGAACTTGATCATCTGCAATGACCCTATTTCCAAATAAAGTCACAGTCTGAGATTCCAGGCTGACAGCTTGTTGGGGAGACTGTTCAATCCGGTACGCTGTGGGTGTGGAGTAAGAACTTGCAGCCTTGATTATTATGGGCTGGGCATTAGCTAGCATACAACTCTATTGGTGCAGAAACTCCCTTGATTTCAGGACACAGTAAAAGGCATAATTGCAGCTGTGTGCTTTCCAGCAAGTTTTCAAACCTTAGTGCCGGCTGTGGCTCTCAGATAGAATCTTCTAACCACCCCCCCCCAAAGGAGCACTAGATGGAAAGCAACTGGACCACTTTCCACATTCACGAGGGGGTTACAGAAGTTTCTTTCCAGGGATCAAGATGACATGGGTTTAGGAGGGCAGTTGCTGACTCGCTCTCTGTGAGATCGTCTGATTGGGGACGGGGTCCTGCCGGGGGTCTGTGCTGTGGGCACACAGAGTGAGCACATCTATCTGGAGGCAGCTTGATGGGGTTGATTGCTTGGTAGAAATTCATGAGTTTTAACCCTGCCTGTGGAGGTTAACACAGATGGCTGAGCCAACCCTCAGGGAAAGAGGCTGGTTTGAGCCGCAACTCCCGAGGCAGCCCGTGAACATAGAGAGAAGCAAGGAAATAAAATAAGAAGAAACAGTGTCAAAGAGAAACCTTAACACACACACACAGAGCCACCAGCTAAATAAAACTCTACAGCAGACAGAGAAACTAATCAACTGAATAAACCCATCAAGATAAAATGATGACTAGAAGGCAACAAAAAATTACAAACCACACTGAGAAACAGGAAGACATGGACCAGTCCAATGAACAAACTAAAAACCAGGAAGAAATGCAGAACATTGAACAACTAATCAAAGATTTCCAAACAAATATCATGGACCAACTTAATGAAGTGAAGGAAGAGATTAAGGATATTAAGAAGACACTGGGAGAACATACTGAAGAAATTGTAAACATACATAAAAAGATAACAGATATGATGGAGACGAATGGCACAATCCAAGAAATCAAAAAGATGCTGGATTCACATAACAGCAGATTTGAACAGGCAGAAGAAAGAATTAGTGATGTGGAAGACAATACATCTGAAATCAAACAGATAGTAGAACAGATAGACAAAAAGATAGAAAAAATCCAGCAGGGACTCAGGGATTTAACCGACAACACAAAAGTGCAAACATATGCATTATGGGCTTCCCAGAAGGAGAAGAGAAGGGAAAGGGAACAGAAGGAGTGTTGAGGGAAATAATGGCTGAAAACTTCCCAACCCTATTGAGAGAGATGGATGTGCAGATCCAGAAAGCACAGCATACCCCCAAACAGTATAAATCCCAACAGGCCAACTCCAAGACATATATTTGTCAAAATGTCCAATGCTCAAGATGAAGAGAAAATACTCAAGGCGGCAAGAGAAAAGAGAACCATCACATATAAGGGAAGCACAATAAGATTAAGTGCTGATTTCTCATCTGAAACCATGGAGGTAAGAAGACAGTGGTATGACATAGTCAAAGCACTAAAAGAAAAAAAAACTTCCAGCCACGAATTCTCTATCCAGCAAACTGGCATTCAGAAATGATGGAGAGTTCAAAATATTCACAGATAAACAGAAATTAAGTGAGTTTGCGAATAAGAAACCTGCACTTCAAGAAATACTAAAGGAAGTTCTGCAAGTTGAAAGGAAAAAACAAGGGAGAGAGAGTTGGAGGAGAGTTTAAAATCAACTAAAAAGACAAAAACAATAAATCAACATATGACATACATTAACCCAAAGAAAATATGGCTGAAGTAAGAAATTCATTGCGAGTAATAACTCTGAATGTTAATGGACTAAATTCACCACTCAAGAGACAGAGATTGGCAAAATGGATAAGGAAATATGATCCATCTATATGTTGTCTACAAGAAAACCACCTTTGACCTAGAGAATCAAGGAGGGTGAAAGTGAATGGCTGGAAAACAATTTTACAAGCTAACAATAGCGAAAAAAGGGCAGGAGTAGCTATTCTAATATCAGACAAAATAGACTTTAAATGCAAAAGTATTGTAAGAGACATAAATGGACACTATATATTAGTAAAAGGTATAATCTCTCAAGAAGAGAGAAGAATCATAAACATTTATGCACCTAATCGGTGTACCTAAAAATACATGAGGCAATCTCTGGAAAAACTAATTGGAGAAATAAATAAATGCCTCTGCAATTATAGTGGGGGACTTTAATACACCATTATCACCATTAGACAGAACATCTAGACAGAGAATCAATAAAGAAACAAAAACTCTGAGCAATACATTAGAGAACCTGGACTTAATAGACATATACAGAACACTACACCCAAATACAGCAGGATTTACATTCTTCTCCAATGCACATGGATCATACTCCAAGATAGACCATATGCTAGGCCACAGAACAACTCTCAATGAATTCAGAAAGATTGAGATTATACAAAGTAATTTCTCTGACCACAATAGAATGAAATTGGAAATCACTAAGGGCCAGAGAACCAGATTGGCACAAAGATATGGAAGTTAAACAGCACACTCTTAGACAACCAGCGGCTCAAAGAGGAAATCTCAAAAGAAATCAGTAACTACCTTGAAACTAATGAAAATGACAACACAGCATATCAAAACCTATGGGATGCAGCGAAAGCTGTCCTGAGAGGGAAGTTCATAGCCATAAATACATATATTAAAAAAGAAGAACTAAAATTGAAGACCTAATGCACACTTGGAGGAATTGGAAAAACAACAACAAACTAAACCTAAAGGAAGCAGAAAGAAGGAAATAACAAAGATTAGAGCAGAAGTAAATGAAATAGAGAATAAGAAAGCACTAGAAAAAATAAAGAGAGCCAAAAATTGGGTTCGAGAAGATCAATAAAATTGACAAACTCATAGCCAGACTTAAAAAGTAATAGAGAGTACAGATGCAAATACACAAAATAAGGAATGAACAAGGGGATATCACTACTGACCCCACAGAAATTGAGAATAATAAGAGGATACTTTGAAAAATATGCCAACAAGAATGATAATTTAGAGGAAATGGACAAATTTCTAGAAACTCACAAACAGCCTACATTGATGAAAGAAGAACTTGATGAACTCAACAGCCCACTTACAAGTAAAGAGATAGACTCAGTCATCAAAAACCTCCCAACTAAGAAGAGCCCAGGACCAGATGGCTTCACAGCTGAAATCTACCAAACATTCCAGAAAGAGCTAACACCAATCCTGCTTAGGCTTTTCCAAAAAATAGAAGTAGAAGGAATATTGCCTAACTCATTCTATGATGCCAACATTACCCTAATACCAAAACCAAACAAAGATACCACAAGAAGGGAAAATTACAGACCAGTTTCTCTAAGGAAACTAGATGCTAAAATCCTCAACATAAAACTTGCTAATCACATTCATTATACACCATGACCAAGTAGGTTTCATCCCGGGTATGCAAGGATGGTTCAATGTAAGAAAATCAATCGATGTATTACACCACATAAACAGATTGAAAGAAATAAATCACATGATCATCTGTATAGATGCAGAAAAAGCATTCAACAAAATACAGCACCCTTTCCTGATAAAAACACTGCAAAAGATAAGAATAGAAGGAAACTTTCTGAACATGACAAAGGGTATATGTGAAAAACCCAAAGCTAACATCACCTTCAATCATTAAATCCTAAAAGCCTTCCCTCTGAGATCGGGAACAAGACAAGGATGCCTACTATCACCACTCCTATTTAACATTGTCTTATAAGTGCTTCCTCGAGCACTGAGGCAGAAAAAGACATAAAAGGCATCCAGATTGGAAAAGAAGAAGTAAAAATATCATCATTTGCAGATGACATGATCCTATACATAGAAAGCCCTGAGAAATCTACAGTAAAGCTTCTAGAACTTATAAAGGAGTTCAGTAATGTCGCAGACTATAAGATCAGCGCTCAAAAATCAGTAGTATCTCTCTACACCAATAATGAGCAATCTGAGGAGGAAATCAAGAAAAAAATACCATTTACAATAGTAACTAAAAGAATCAAATACCTAGGAATAAATTGAACTAAAGATGTAAAGGACTTATATACACAAAACTACACAACACTGTTAACAGAAATCAAAGAAGACTTAAATTAATGGAAGAATATTCCCTGTTTATGAAGACTAAACATCATCAAGATATCTATCCTACCTAAACTAATCTACACATTTAATGCAATCCCAATAAAAATCAACACTGTATTTTTTAAGGAACTGGAAAAACTAGCTACAAAATATATTTGGAAAGGAAGAGACCCCGAATCACCAAAGACATATTGAATAAGGAAAATGAAGTTGTAGGTATCACGTTACCTGACTTTAAAACATACTACAAAGCTACAATGCTCAAAACTGCATGGTATTGGCACAAGGATAGACCTACTGACCAATGGAACCAAATTGAGAGTTCTGATATAGATCACCTCATATACAGTCATCTGATATTTGACAAGGCCACCAAGCCTACTCAGTTGGGAGAGAATGGCCTCTTTAAAAAGTGGTGCTTGGAGAACTGGATATCCATATCCAAAAGAATGAGAGAGAAATATCATCTCACACCCTATACAAAAATCAACTCAAGATGGATCAAAGATCTAAATATAAGAGCCAAAACCATAAAGACCTTGGAAGATAATATAGGGAAGCACCTGCAGGACCTTGTAATACGAAAAGTTTTCAGGAACTTCACACCCAAAGCATGAGCAGGAAGAGAAAAAATAGATAAATGAGATCTCCTCAAAATAAAAAACTTCTGCACCTCAAAGGATGTTATTAAGAAAATAAAAAGGCAGCCTACCCAATGGGTGAAAATATTTGGCAGCCATATATCTTATAGGAGCCTAATATCCTGCATATATAAAGAAATCCTACACCTCAAAAATGAAAACACAAACAACCCATTTAAAAAATGGGCAAGTGACCTGAAAAGACACTTCTCCAAGGAAGAAATACAAATGGCTGAAAAACACGTGAAAAAATGCTCGATATCCCTAGCTATTAGGAAAATGCAAATCAAAACTACAATGAGATACCATCTTACAACCCATCAGAATGGCAGCTATTAAAAAAACAGCAGACTATATGTGTTGTGGAGGATGTGGAGGAATAGGAACCCTCACCCACTGGTGGTGCGATTGTGGAATGGTCCAGCCACTGTGGAGGACAGTTTGGTAGTTCCTCAGAAAACTAATAATAGATCTTCCATATGATCCAGTGATTCCACTGCTGGGTATGTAGCCAGAAGAATTGAAAGCAAAGACACGAACAGATATGTGCACACCAATGTTCATAGTGACATTGTTGAAAATTGCCAAAATTTGGAATCATCCCCGGGGCCCATCAACAGATGAATGGATAATCAAAATGTGGTACATACATGCAATGGAATATTACTCAGCTGTAACAAGGAATAAAGTGCTATCACACGGAATAACATGGATGAATCTTGAAGACCTTATGTTGAGTGAAGCAAGCCAGGCATTGAAGGATGAACAGTTTATGACCTCACTGATTTGAATTGAGGAAAGTGAGCAGTCTCTGAGAACCATTGTCTGAAAGATAGGTTAACAAGGGAGAGAAGGAGAAGAGAAGGTTGTGAGCCATCATGCATATGGACATAATCTATGGTAAAGTAATAGAGTATAGTTGCATATTGAAGGATAGGACAGGTGGGTAGTGATATTACTGGGTTTGGTGGTGCAAGGTCGACAGGTAGGTAGATTAGGAAGGGCAGGTTAGAATACCCAGGATACTGGGGGTAGAGATGGGAGGGGGACTAGGTGAACATGGAATTTGTGGGTATGATGTGAAAGTGCAGGAATGGGAATGCTCTTATGGCAGAATGACAAGGTAGTGTCACCGGTTTAGGGTGTACATTGAGGGGGGCATTCAGGAAGGGGTGCATCTGGAGTAGGCTTTTGGGTAGTGTGTAAGTGTTCATCCTGTCATAATGTGTTGGGGAGTGGAGACCCACATGGTGAGTGGGAAGGAGATGGACCCCCATCTTTGGGAGGACTGATTCACCAAGAAACAGACAGGTGGCTGTCTCTTAGGAGCAAGGGTGGATCCTAATAGGGGAAGACAATCAGTGTGTCAAGACCTCTTGTTGCATGTAACTATGAATCTTGTCATCCAATGAGTCAAGACGGGGTTTTCATGTGCCCCAGGGAGATGGGGAGGAAGGAACAGAAAAGTTTAAACAGGATATTTAGTGGTCAGGGGAAATGTTATTCATTACCTTACAGTGATGGACACAGGACATGGTAAATATCATCAAAAATTATTAAACTGTACTGTCTAAATTGTAAAGTATACTGTAAACTATTGACAGTGTTTAGTAGCTAAGGTTCACTATCTGTATAACAGTTATAACAATGCTGCCATCCACATAAAAACAATTTTAATATGGGGGAGGAAAGTGGAAGGAGGTTGGGTATATGGGAGTCTCTAGTATTCTGTGTGTGACTTTGCTCTGACCTAAAACTTCTTTGAAAATTAAATGAAAATTCAGGAGACACTGGGGAGTGAGAGGGGGCAGGTGCCACAGTTCAGACTGGACACCTGATAATGCAGTGATAAAAGGAAAAATGTTTAAAAATTTTTTTTTAATTTTTTTGTTTTTTCCCATTTTTTGAATATCCCAGTCCTTTAATTTTATTTCTAGTGTT
>JAQZBX010092617.1:0-12259 GCA_029593785.1 Cabassous unicinctus
AGTGAAATGGGGAAATCTGACTCACTGATAATGACCCAGTGTCTTTGCTTTACTTGGTAAGCATTTGTTCTCATCTTTCTTTCCATATGCGATTCAAACATCATATTATTCATGAAACTTCATATTAATGTTAAGACTTCACAAATAAATTTTAGAACTACTTTTTAAGGAAAAAAAAAGTTATTTAGGTTTAAAATTCAGTTATTTCCCTCACAAGACACTAGATGGCACTGGATAGTAAACAAATATAGACCACTATAGCTTTGTGTGAGCAGAGAACACCTGGATTCTCCTGGAACTTGAAATATGGATGTCACTTTGTTCACATAATTCTTCAAACAAACCTATTTAAATCCATTGCACAACTGAATAAATTCATGAAGAAAAGTCTCTTGTAAGAATAATCACCTACAAGAATTGAAAAGTTGATTTATACTGGAAAATAAATAGAATAGAGAATATAGTACAAATGTCTTTGCAAAAAATCACACACTATAAACCGAAAGCTCTAGAAAGAATGCATATTTCAAGCAACTATTGAAGGCATATAGATTAAAGACAAAATTTGGATTTCCCTCCTCTTCCATTTTTCCACAATTCATATAGCAAGTAATAGCATTGCTTGAAATGTATTCTCTCCAGTCTGTAGTTAATAAAAATCAAGTACTATGAAGGAAAGAAAAAAAATCTATGCCCTTAAAAGAGGTAGCTCTTTGTAGAAAGCATCAAAACTTTAGATAGGAAGCCTAGAAAATCAGATTTGAGTAAAGGCTTTCAGTTTTGCCTAGATGTGTGAACTTGGAAAGGCCATTAAACCTCATCATTAAAATGAAAACACTGGATTGGATCATTTTGACCTCTCTTTTAGCTTTAACATTCTATGATTCTAGATGTTCTATACTCCTTTGTTTTAGTTTTCTGGCTGCCAAAGCAAATACCATGCAATGGGTTGGCCTAAACGACTGGAACTTATTGGCTCATGGTTTTGAGACTAGGAGAAGTCCAAATCAAATTCAAATCAAGACCTCATCAAGAAGATGCTTTCCTCCCAAAGATGGGTGTTCTGGGGCTGGCTGCTGGTGATCTTTGGTCCTGGGCTCCTCTGTCACATGCCATGCACACAGAAGCCTCTCATGTCCTCTCCGTCTTTTCCAGGTGCTGTTGATGTTCAGCTTTTAGTTTTCCGTAGCTTTCTCTCTCTCTCTATCTGAATTCTGTTCTGCTTATAAAGGACTCTGACCATAGGATTAAGATCCATCCTGATTGACTTGGGTCACACCTTAACTGAAATAAACCCATCAAAAGTCCTACTTACAATGGGTCCACACCCACAGGAATGGATTAGGTTAAGACCAAGTTTTTCTGGGGTACATAGCTCTAAAGCACACATCATTCTAGTCCTTTATTTTTATAGCAAACAAATGTTTAAATAAGCTAACTTACTAAACCTGTAAATTATGGAGTGGTTATTTTGAAGATATACGAAAAGCTATCTATGTACTTATTTTACGAATAAAACTTTTAAAGCGTCACTAAAGTTTATTAAGTTTTCAGCCTTTATAAACAACTCTTAAGGATAACAAGAATGATCATAATTATAATGTTATAAATTAGGTTATGTAAAAGGTTAAATATGTGACCAAGTATAAATGACTGAAAAATGTAACCAAAGTAAATGTCAAATTATGTGAAAATTTAATTATGAAAAAATTACTATTGTCCAACCAACAATTTCAAGAGCACCTCATATATGTCAGATATTACTATGTACCAATATACAAAAGCAGGTTGTTTCTTTTACAAGCCCCAGATTTCTCACAGATTGTTTCTTCTGCTTGGAAAAATTCCTTTCAAGGACTGCAAAGTCTGCTCAAACATCAGCTAAGCCTCCAACCTGACTTGAACGTGCCCCTCACCCCAGAATGCCATGGGCTCCTCTCCGTTAACACTTATGACCATGGATTATAATTAACTGTTACTTCTCCATTTTCCCACAGGTTGTGCATTCTTTGATTACAGGAATTTTTTTTTTTTTTAACTTATCTTCACAGACCCAGAATGTAGCACACTTTTTTTGGTACATAGCAAGTGTTCAAAACAATTTGTTGAAAAGCAATTGGTAGGGCAACACCAAAATGGTGAAATAAGACAGTTAAAGACTCTATTCCCTCATAGAAGCCTTAAACAACAAGTAAATTCTGGCAAAATCATCTTTCTCATAGACCTGGAGAATAGTTAAAGGGTGCTGTAACTGGGTGAGCGCCAAATCAAGAAAAGGGCACCTTAAAAAGTGTGGAAATCTTTGTGGCACCCTTGCTGGCCCTTTCTCCACCCACTGCTTGGCTCGGTGAAGAGCCAGTGTGCACTTTCAGTCCTGAAACCGAAGGGAGCAGAGTAACACTTGTGCATATACTGGGTACATGTATATCTGTACCAATCTGTCTGGAGGTGCTCTTAAGGAGTGACCTAGGACACTTGTCACAGGCTTACCATCCCAAGTCTCGAGCTTGCCCTACATTTCGAGGCAGCTCACAGGGCAGCTGAGGCACTGTGAGAGAATGGTCAAGTCATGGCAGCCTGGGGCAGATGAGTGCTGGCTTTGGGACATGGAGTGTGGCACTTGGGACCAGGAAGAGTGACTGTTCTCTGGATGAAGGGTGACATTTGGATGTGCGTGGATGAGGGAATTTCTGGGACCTTACATGCAACCTCAGAACAAGATGAATGTGCAGAAAAGATTGGGAAGGTCCCTACATTTTTGCCTTGGACTGGTCTTTAGACACATTATAAGGCAGGCTGAAACTCTGAAAGGGAAAGTTTTGCACAGGCAAATCTGCAAAGACTGGGAAAGGTGTTTAGGTTTCTTTTTTGTTGTTGAATTCAAAGGAATCTCAGTCATAACAACAGCTAGATACAGGCTTAAAGAACAGACACCTCACTAACTAAATTCCAGAGATAACACATTAAATGTTAAAATATCCAGTGTGCAACAAAAGATTATTAGGTATACAAAGAAACAGTAAATGATGCCCATACAAAGAAGCCAGAGAAAGCATGTGAAAGCATCACCAAAGAAAAATCAGATTTTGTACATCCTAGACAAAAGATTTTCCTTAGATTGTCTTAAATATGCTTAAAGGAAAACATGGACAAAGAACTAAAAGACGTTAGGAAAATGATAGATGATAAAAGAGAGAATTTCAATAAAAAGACAGAAATCATGAGAAAGAATCAAAGAGAAACTCACATGTAGAGAGAGAAAGCCACAGGGAAGAGCTGGAAGCTGGAAATCAAGGGAACAAGGAAGAGAAAGGAGAGGACATGGCCACATGCCTCCAAGGAACCCAAGGATTGCTGGTCAGCCAGACAACACGGACCCCAGGAGAAAGCAAGCCTTCTAGCTCCAAACCCCTGGAGACAATAAATTCCCATTGTTTAAGCCAACCCATTGGATGGTATTTGTCTTAGCAGTATGGAAACTACAACATGATCTGACTGACACTTCTGAAAAAGGCAATTTAAAAATTATTTAAAGGTTAGATAAAATGAAAATTTTTGTATAATGAACTGCTGGGCTGAAAAGAACAGAAGGAATCCATAGAAGTCTAAAAGGAAGTAAATAAAGAAACCCTGGAATGTAAGCAAATTCCAAATCTGGTTTTTCCCTTGAGGATATAAACCAAAGCCTAGATATACTGATCTTCTCTTAGGAAAGCTGCAGGGTGAATAGGAGATAAGAAATAAAATCCAGGGTGTCTCTATGTGGGAAATATAATAGGAGATCCCAGAATAGGACTAGGATGCTACACCCTCGTTTTAGGCTGCAGGGGAAGATACTTAACCTTGCAAGGGGGCTTGAAATCAGATTTTCTTGAATTACTATTGGAAGGAAAATAAAAATCTCCTCTGAGAAACCATAACTCCACGTCGTATGGATTTGAGGCTTACATCCATACCACTCTGTAGTCTGAAAAAAAAACAAACAAACCTCAACCAGATAATTTAATTTAAAATGGTCCTGAATTGGTAGTACACTTAGGCTAGTGGCAGAAACAAATACATATCCTTTCTCTGGGAAAGGAACAGAAAAAGAGATTCAACAAGAGCCTCTAGAATTTCCATTTAAAAGAGCCCATGGAAGAATATGATTCACAGTAAAAACCAAAACAAAAGAAAACCTTAGCAAATAAGCTACCACCTATGGGGGCCAAACGAAACAAAACCCAAAACCCAAGAAATCGTGAAAGTCTGACAGAATATAAAAGGATATAGTTGATATATTTCAAGAAATAAAAAATCAGATTGAAAATATGTCCATAAGAACCACATATAAGAACCACATATAAGACCTTGAAATTAAAAATATACTAAATTAAAACAACGCTTTCAAGCATAAAGCAGAGTATACCTGCTTCAAAAAAAAAAATCAGTGACTTGGAAGATAGAAATAATTTATTCAGAATGTAACACAGAGAATCAAAGAGATGGAAAACGTGTAAGGCAGAATAAGAGACCTGGAGGACAGAGGATGAAATTATAATATATATCTAATCAAAGTTCTAGAAAGAAAAGAAATACAGCAAAAGCAACATTTGATGAGATAAATGGCTAAGAATTTTCAAGAACTGTTGAAAGTGTCTAAACAAATGTTCAGTCAAAAGATGGTCACTGATTGCAGGTGAGATAAATATAAAGAAATTTACAATTAATGATATTTTAGTGCAACTGCAAAGCAGACAAAGAGAAAAGACAAAACAATCCTCAAAGGAGTGACAGAGTAAGCACTGAGTTTTCATCTGTAGAACAGACATGATGACTATATTATAGTTAATATAAAGAGAAAGAATTTTTATGAACCCAAATGCCATATCCAGCTATGATATCTTTCAAGAAAGCAGGTGAAATAGAGACATGTTCAGAGAATTCCATTTCGGCTATGAATGGAACTTCATAACCAGCAGTTCCCTCTCCGCCCACTCCGTTCCTAGGACCACACACACGCAGTTTTGGCAGTTTTATGCACAGGTTTGGGGTCTTTTGTAGTTCCACAGTTGGAGTTGTACTCCAGCCACCCTTCATTGTTCCACAGTCATTCACTGTGGCCGCCTCGGGTTCCCATCACTTCTCTCAGATAAAAAGCCCAAGGATCCAGGTTTCAAAAGAGAATCTGCTTGATCGCAGCTTGGGTCAAGTGGCCACACCTGATCCAAATCATTTTGATCAGAGGGACAGGGCTCTGGGTGGTTTGGGGGTGATCTCAGAGTAGAAGCAATGAATGAGGATCAGGGCTATTACACTTAGCTAAAAAATCACATCAACAGTGTCTAAAAATAATTGCAAATTGTATAGTAAGTTTTGGGAGGAATTTTGAATTTTTTAATAAAAACTCAAAATTTTAGGAATATAGTTTTAAAATGAACAGGAAAAAGCAGGATCCACCTATTATTTATTTTTGTACCTTAACCATTTAAAAAGACTGCCAGCACCTAAAATGTAGTTATTTAGAAGTAGTAGTGGTAATGTCCGAATAAGCCAATTCAATAAACCTGCTTTTCGGCCTATTTAAATGAGAGGCACTGTGAGAGATGCTGGGTATTAAATACAAGAATGAATAAGAGAAGCTCTTTGCCCTAAAGGAGCTTTTAATCTTGAGAGGTAAGAAAAATAAGTAAGTAATCGTAACTCAGGGGAAAATAAGAGCTGTGGAAATGAAGAGGCTCTATTATGAGTTAATTAAATCTGTCAATAAATTATTTACTGTGAAACTACTTGCATGCTTTGCACTATTGTCTTATTCAAGACTAATATTTAAAATCTAGAGAAATCTGTGTGTCTACTCCTATTAACCGTCCACATAATATAAACAGTATATATTTGATTATTCTAAAACAGATGTATCATATTGCAACAATAAATCCTAAATCTCAAATAACAATGGCCAACACATGAGAAACACACGGTAAAATTTGCCAATTAAATTTACCAGTGAGTTTTACACATTTAAGCTATGAATATAAGTAATATGGTCCAGAGAATCATGCTAATATGTCTTTTAATGCCCTAACAATCAGATACCATAAATCATAAAAGCAAATATCAGTGATTGAACATCTGAAAATATTTTTGAAGAGCCTGTACATATTGCATTTGACCAGTGGGCAGTGCTCTAAGTACGGTAATCTAGCAAACTGGGATCCGGTTGTCCTGCAGAAGATTGGAAAAGGTCCACCTGCCCCAATCCTACACCCAAATGGTCCTGGGCCTTGGACACTGACAGTTCAAGGACAGACTTAGTAACTCTGTCTGGTACTGTTAGAACCATTATAAAAACCTTTAAAAATCACATGGAAAATGCTCAACTTCTGTTCTCATTTTATTCTACTGCAGATCATGTCTGGAAAAGGGCAAAGACTCTCTACTACCAGCTCCCAGCTGACATTACTTAAATATTTTTAAAGAAATAGGTCTAGGAATGCCTTTCATAATATAGGATGATACCTCAAGCCCAAATCCCCCAAAATAAATAAATTATATAGGTTTATGCCTAAGTGTTGAACATTAGCAAAATTTCAGCTGGCAGTAACAACATATAGAAACAAAACTCAAAATGAGTTTAAAGTACTCAATTATGATATATCTGTAAAGGTGTTTGTCACATAATCATCTTATCTTTTTTAAAAAAATCTTTTAATGTCTTCTTATCGAGAGCACCAAAATCTAAATTTAGATACTTACATTATTGCACTCTCCGAGGAAATACAGTGCAAATCCATCAGCTTTTGTGGCTGCCAAAGTAATAAAAAAAGGAAGAAACTAATCTCAATGGAAGAATCAGACATGTATGAATTCTCTAAGGTGAGACGCGGAAGGGATTTGAATGGATTTGTTAAGCATAAACAACGGTTGTGTAGTAAATAAAACAAAATAATTTTTGGCTTTACTCAACGTAATTAGAATATTTTCACATATGTTTCATCAGCTACTGCAATTTTTATGATGCAACTCCTCAAATGCAAATAGTTGTCAATGTCCTAAATCTAAAGTTTGAGATTTTTGTCAAACTTTAGGTATTCAGAATTACTGGAGAATGCTTTTAAAACTTGGGAAGTGTATTTAATTTTTAAGGTAGTAAAAATGCCAAAAGTGATATTAATAATATTTAACAATCAATACAATCACTGACCATTAAGAAAGATGTACACATCTAAATAGCATCACTTAATAGAATGTACTTTAACATATTTAAAATCGCTTGAGGGTCATCTGAAAGGCAGTTAACCTTAGCAGTTAATAGTATGAGTCTTCGAGGAATTGACTGAATTTAAACCCCTGCTTAGCTTCTTTTTACCCATGTGTCCTTGGGTAGCTTCTTCATCAGTAAAATGTTGATAATAAGAGTACCTACCTCATAAGGTGGAATGAGAATAAGTGAGTTAGTGTATGCAATATGAGTAGAAAAGAGCCTGGCATATAGTTAAATATGTTAAAAAAATTTTACTTAGCTTTTGTGTCGCAAGTATTTTGATTTTCAAATGAAAATTAAAACTACAATTGCCATGGAGGTGTTCTTCAAAAACTTTTTGGCAGAAAAAAGTACAACCTTCTAAAAATTACTTTTCTGATGTAACTTCCCCCTTTCCATTCACAATATAAACCATTTATTTCTTACCTAGTACATAAAGATGTCATCTCCCCCAAATACATTTAAAATGCTTGTTCTACCTTAAAATATAATGAATTCCCTAATACAGATGTGATTTGATTCATGAAACAATGCTTTTCAAAGAAAACTAGGTATTAATTAGAAGGTATGCTATATTCCATTTATGCATTAGGCAAATACTTATGCATAATTCAATCATTTAGAATTTTTCAGTTTTGACTCATTCTGGTAGTTTCATAATAAAATATTTTCTCTTCGATCTTAGATGTTAATAAATAACTTGCATTTGCCTCTTAGTGAGTAAATTATCTCTGACACTTTTTGCAACGGAATAAAAGAATCATTGCTTCAATTTTTCTAATAAGAAGAATACAAAATGTTTCTTACCTATTTTAATGATGCTACTCAATTCATAAAGAAGTAAATGGTTGTCTCCTCCTGTATCCAACCGTTGTTCTATATAGCTGTTAAGTTCATATACAACACCCTGCATATTCGTATCTTGGTACTTTGAATTAAAAAACAAAACAAAACAGTAAGAAAGCACATGGTTAAATACAATAAAATAAAATATAATAAAAATTCCTTAGTTGGTAAAGCATATAATCAATATATATGAATTTGTTTACCAGTTGCTCATTATGCTTTTATAGAGCATGATTTACATCTATTGTGAAAAAAAAAAAAAAAGATTGAAAATTAAAATTGCTTTGACTTTTTTTTTTTGAGATACTGGGGGCCAGGGAATGAACCCAGGACCTCGTTTGCGGGAAGCCAGCACTCAACCACTGAGACACATCGGCTCCCCCGAGTTGGCTCTTTCATCTGTCTTGCTTGTTGTTTGCTTCTGTCCTTTCAGGAGGCACCAGGAACTTAACCCGGGACCTCCCATGTGGGAGGCAGGCGCTCAACCACTTGAGCCACATCTGCTTAAGGCTTTGACTTCTTATTCACAATTAGCCACAGCCTGCGTATATGCTGTTTTTAGTAACAAAATATCAAAATATTACACGTTAAAACTGTTTCTGAAGTTTTATATATAACATGCCAGGCAACCTGATCAGTAGAAGTGAATACAAAAGTCTGCTAACTGAATAAAGCTTTGTAAGAGATGTAGAAAATTCAAGAGTGTATTTCATTGGATGCAACAAAGCACTTTGATGCATTACTTATCATTGTCCACTTATTTCCATCTAACTGGCTACCACCCTAGTCCAATCTCAGCACTGCCCTTAGAGCAGGAACAGAGAGACTCGGCACTGCAGGAGCAGTTCAGCAGCAGGTTGACAGCACTAGCCTTCACGGTGGTAACGAGGAAGCACAGTGTTTGGATAGGGATCCGTCAAGAAGGAGGAAGCTACGTCTTGGCTAGCTCCCCAGTCTAAGCTACCATTCTTTTTTTTTTTTTTTAACATCTCTGTTGCTATGTATGTTTACTGTCATATATTCTTCATAATTCTCTCTTCTCTAAAGTACTGAAAATATTCTTCTAACTTGTCTCCCTGCCACCCAGCCTGCCTTCTTGAGCTTATTTCTCCCAACAACTGGCATTGCAAAATTTAAGAATCAACTGTTGTCACTCCTGCTTAAGTAGTTCTGGGGCTTCCCAGTGCACTTGGAAGAACAGACAACCTCTTAACACAACGGCCTTCCTCACCTTACAACATGTGGGTATGGCCTACCTCCCAAAACTTAATCTTTTAACATCTTCACTTGCACATACCCTCATTGCTCACAGCCCTTGGCCACCTTTCCGTTTCTTGAACACTCAGATACCTTGCACACCTAAAGGTCTAGCACCTGCTGTTATTCTTAAGCACTGTACTCAATACATATTTGCGGAATGAATCGAAAAATGAAAGAATGGATGAATCAAACAATTATCCAACAAAGATGCACTAACAATCGACTATATGTTGGCACTCTTCTAGATACTGGAGATACAATGGTGAGCAAAATAACAAAATCCCTGCCCTCAGGGAATTTATATTCTACTTGGAAGAGAATAAAGTAAGTAAAATATGTTCTGTGATGGATGGTGACATGTGCTATGTAGAAAGACATGCCAGGAAGGACTGAGTGCATACATTTGGAGAGAGGGGGGTGTAATTTAAATAGGATGGCCCGGGGAGGCTTCTATGAGATGGGGACATATGTAGAGATTCCAAAGGAGCGTAACACCTTTACTGCCTGTCTAGCGTCCCTGACTAGACCCCTTGTAGGGAACTGCTGATCATCCATCATTTCTCTTTCCTTCTGATCTTTCAACAGACCCAAGTCTAGGCAGGCCCCAGAAACCGACACATCAGGAGGTGTAACACATACCAAACAGAATGGCAAGATTTAGCCAATTTATCAGGGCAGAAACCTGGGAAAGAAATAAGAATGGCTATAAAAGGAACAGGAGGAAGACAGAAGAAATATAATGTTGGATTGGGTCAGATTTGTTGATATGGGCATTGGTATGCTAAGCAGAGATTTCTGGATACAGAGTGGCTAGAAGTGGACCTTTCAGTTTACGTCACTGGTTGATTAAAATCTGTTCCCCAAAATGGTCTACACTAAGTGAAACTGAAATGCCAGAACTTCCCCAGTATATATCCAAAGGCTTCAAGGGACTTTACTGTGAGTTGGTTTACTATGTAAGACCCATTTGTTCACCCCCTAACTGTCTCCTACAGCTACTCCCTTCATCTAGGCTATGAGGATCACACATGTGAGGAGGAACCTTGGCATCCTTTTAGAGCTCTCTGGTGTGGGAGCCAGAAAGGACAGTGGGAACTGCTGCCATCCAACTGAGTCTCCTGAATTCACTAAGGTGAGGTCTTAGGGTGGCAGGGCCCAAGTGGCAGCACTTAATAGCCAGAGACAAGGTGGGTCTCGATAGTATAATGGGTAGTAGAATGGAAGCTGAAATCAGAATGATGTCACCTGCTGAGATCTTTGATATCTTTGGCACTGGCTACTTGATCACGATGATCCTTGAACAGAACTAGATTGGATAGTCTACCAAAACAATTTTTGATTAGTATAAGCAGAAAACCTCTGGGATAAGTGAACAAAAATCTGAAATGAATCACCACTAAAGAAAGTCATTTTACCTCAACAAATTCACAGACTTGAGTGATTCATAGACGTAGAATCTCTTGAATAAAGGGGAGGCCAGGTCTCCTTGAGGAAGCATCTTGATACACAGCCAAAAATCTATTGTGCTAATCTTCCTTCTACCTTCCCCCAAAGGACCTGCAGCCATTTACCTGGGCAACTGTGCTTTGGAGGAAAGGAAATACCTAGATGTGGGAAGACAACTGGACCCTTGTTCTAAACTGACACTAATCCTGAGAGACCCCAGACACTACTGTGTTCCACCACTTCAGAGGGGCTTATGGAGATCAGGTGATCAATGGAGTTTAGGCTCAGGGCTGTCTCAAAAATGAGTCCCAGTGGAGTGGGTTATCAAACAAGCCCTATGGTCATTTTCCCAGGTTCAGAATGCACATTTATAAGAACTCCTCAGAAACTGACAGAATTACCACACTCAAGGATTCCAACAACGGAAAAGTATGGGGAAGTGACAATTGCAGAAATCTGAGGAAGACTTTCCCAAGTAGAGAGAGCAACAACAAAAAAATGAGTAATTATGACTAAAATGCAGCAAAATAGGACTCTACCATGCAATTCTTAGGCTTCATGACAAACTTTAGAAATTACTGACTGGCTATTAGGCTCTGACTTTTTGTTGCCACTCACTGCATCTTTTCTCAAACCTGAAGATCTTGGTTCTGAAACTAAAGCAGAGAGACGAAAGCACAAAGAGTTTCAGCGGTAAGATCAGGTTCTCCTTGCTGTGTGTTCTGCTCTCATTTCACACAAAGGCCTTTCAGATCTGCTGGATTCCTCAGCCTTGACCAATGTATCTGAAGTCTGATTCCCTTCCTTTTTGTTGTTGTTTTGTTTTTATTGTTTTTATTTTTGTTGATTTACCCTCCTTTTAACCTTGGTGACCCTTCTTGCTTTAAGCACACTCAACCATGAAAAACCAAGAGTTCATAGACTCACTTTTGTGACGTTTTATTACTAAAATTTTATCTTATTAACCATCACTCATAACTTCTCATTTTCCAGCTCCAGATGTTTTCCAAATCCTGTTCTTGTTCTGTTACCAATATCATAGAATTTCTCTAAAAATCAGGAACACGTGAAGTTCTGGTGTCTCCAAAACATGACAACATTGAATGGGGTCACAAAAGCTTATGTTGTCTTCTCTATCATCTGTAAATAAGATCCTATTTGAGCTACTGCAAAAGTTTTGAAAAACTCCAGATAAAATATTCTACACTAACATAACCTCTCTTCCTTACCACTAATCAGAACCACTATTTCTGTAAGTGGTATTTTTCTTTTTATCTTTACACCATGGACATTTGATATTATTCCTTATTCCAAAGTCCTCGGAAACAGCTTATCTGAGACCCACAGGAAAGCTGAGCCAAGAGAAAAAGACAGACTAAATCTTTAAGTGTTTCGAAGCCCTAGATCTAAGTCATGCCTTCATGCCTGAAGATCTGTCCCTAGACTTTTCTTCTACATTAATAG
>JAQZBX010092618.1:0-12253 GCA_029593785.1 Cabassous unicinctus
CATTTCTACATACTAGCAACAAACAGAAATTAAAGGGAAAATAGAACAATACCAATTACAATATAAAAATATGAAATAGGTATAAGTATGACAAAATATTTTACTTGCTATACACTAAAAACTACAGAAATTATTGAGAGGAATTAAACAATACCTAAAAAATTTGAGATATACCTTGTTCATGAGTGAGAAGACTAATATTTTAAGGTAGTAATTCTTTTCAAATTGATCTATGCTTTCAAAATAGAACAATTAAAAATCTCAACTAACGTGTTATACTTAAAAAGCATAAGATTAGGCATTATGTCACTAGGAATGTGAAAGTGATGCTAAATCATAAGGCACAGATTTTGTTTAGCATTCTGTGATATCTCAATTCTCCTACCACTACCTTTATGTATTCAAACATTCTTTACAAAGGTGTTCATATCATAAACATAACATATTATAGCCATTATTTGATGAAAAAAGTAAATTTTATGTTGAGTACTCTTGTTTTTTGCATGTATCATTAGAAAGACACAAACTTATAGGCACTGTGTGAACTTGAGCATAAAGAAAATAAGCACTGACATCTCACAGTCATTATTACAGCAGCGACCATCTAGATATATATGTTTTCAAAATTGTTGTCTAAATCAAAGCACCCTTGGAAACCTGAATTTAGAAATGTAGCAATTAAGGAAAATAATTGAAAGCATTTAAACAAGAGATTAAAAGAATCAGAGGTAGGTTTGAGGTATAGGGAATTAGTATGTCACATCTAAGGACCTAATGCTAATGTTCATGTGAAAAATAATAAGATCCTCATCTAAGAAAAGACCAATGGATAAAATTTAAAGGTTTATTTCACTAGACGGGCTTGATATTTAGAATAGGTGTCATAAGAAGTAATTAATATTTCAATAGTGAAGCTGATGATTTTTTTTTATTTTCCAATGCAAAATCTTTCAGTGATTATTTTCTCCCTGATTTCTTCTCAAGACGTTTTGGGTGAAAAATTAAATAATCAACTCAAATTGTAAAAGACTAAATGAACAAATAACCAGGTATTAGTTAATAAGAAAAATGTTGTCACCCAATAAATAATACTGGGAGGATTTGGACCATACATTAAGATATTTCAGGAAGGGAACGAATGTACCAGTTATTAAAGAACAGTTGAAAGGTAAGGAAACAAAGTATAATACCTTGGGAGTTTTTGAAGGGTGAGGGGTCTTATTTAAATAAAATAAACACTGTTAAGTTCTACTGGACAATTGACCAAATGATAATACCTTGAAATCTCTCTGACTATCTGAAATGTTGGGAATGAGGACTTTTTTCATATATTCAGTACCTCATCTCTTAATATGAGTCATATTATGTTGCCTACTTGATAAATCATAAATACCAACTAAAACATATCTGTTCATATTGATGTCAATGAGATTATGCAAGTATATTGGACTAAATGATGAATATGTTTTGACTGATCTACTAAAGAATTTAGAAAGGTTTATAAAGGCAACATAGAACATTCTAATATCTGGAGCCTGATATCAACATAAAAACAATGCTTAAAGAAGGTTAAATACCCTAGTAGAGATAACATGAGAAACTTGCATCATGAGGCAGTGAAGCATGCTGCTTTTTAAAAACATTTTCATCCACTAACTCTTGCTAACATAGGAAGAGAATTTATTTATGATAAGCTTTTATCCTGCTGGGTAGAAAGTTTTTTGAACTACAGGAATGCCATGCAATTTTTAGATAACCCTGATAATTGGCTCATATAGTGATTTACTAAGTGGATATGCATGCTGTGAGAGCCTTATTTCTTGGTATATCAGCTGCAAACCAAAACTTCAGGTATCTTGTACACCAGAAAGATTAAATATTTGCAAAGCTGAAAAGAAACTGCAGGGAATTTTAGAAGTTATTTGTATGTGTGTGTTGGTACATAATTTATTTAACTAAGAATCTTCAGATAAACACACCTACATACAAGCAAGGTCCATAGACTTAAATGGCTTAAAAATCTAGCATATTTCTTAGATTTTCTATATACTTTAATGATGATTTACTTTTTATTCATGATTTATGTTGACTGCTGAAATAGCACTTTTTACCAACTCCAAAATATTTTTCCCTGTTGCGATATAATTTGATTTCATTTAGTACGACTGCAAATCCATCCAATTCAATATGTTGACTTTGCAATACAATCATTATTTCTTATTTTGAATTACTTAAAAATGGGCTAAAAGGCAATCTTTTGAAATGTGCTAGTTTTGAAATTTATGTATAGGATGGACTTATACCAAGGGGCTTGAATCCAAATGTCTTTAAGGTCAAACAACATTTCTCTTAAGGAAGTGTAATATTGTTGATTATTTAATAATTCAAATATGCTGTTTTGGTATATTTAACTACTAATTGAACATTTTTGAATAAAAAAGCTTTTACTGTACATTCAATCTCATTATCAGATATTGAGTATATACTATAGAAAAAAGACATCAAACTAACTTTTTGAAAATACGAATATAATCAATTTAATCAAGCCTGTCTCAGTTCTTTGAAATTAGCATCTACTCTAAGTGCAAAAATAGCTATAATAGGGGAAGCGGATGTGGCTCAACTTGTTGGGCTCCCGTTGACCATATGGGAGGCCCCGGGTTCGATTTTCGGGGCCTCCTGGTGAAGGCTAAGCCAGCCCGTGCGGCACGGTGCGCTGACGGGCCACGCAGCGAGGCGAGCTGGCACAGAAAGATGATGCAACAAAGGGAGACAAGCAGACACAGAAAAACACACAGCAAAATGGACACAGCAAGCACAAGCAGCAAGGGGGGCGTGGATAAAAAAATAAATTAATTAATTTTAAAAAAGTGTGTGAAAAAAAAGAAAGCTATAATAAAAGGCCAGGCAATAGATGGGAGGCAGGTGCTGAAATGCTTGAGCCACATCTGCTCCCAATACTATTTTAATTCATAGGTGTGATTTTAGTATTGATAGTGAATAGAAATCTCTTCAAGGAAGTTTCTCAACTTTCTCTGATGAGGTAACAAGACTATAATAGAATTCTAAATATCACATAAGCCAGAATATATATAACAGAAAGAAGTTCAGAAGAAAGAATGGATATTGAGCTAGCAAATATCTAATGGATTGGTGTGTCAATATATGAGAAGAAATTTGAAAGATTCATGCAGAAATTGGAGGATCCCTGAAATGATTTAATTTCTAATTTAAAAACAACTGAGATCTTATGCAATATTGGTTTGGATTTAGAATGGATATGTTACTTTATTTTTTGGTCATAAATCTAATGAATCCTAGCACTAAGAACTACAAAGTAGTATATGTCTATTGCAGAAAATGTGGGAAATACAGTGTAGTGTTAATAAGAAACTAAAAATCAAGTCAGCAGCAATTTCATCACTTAAAACCAAAAGCTGTGTCTTTACCTTCCATTTGATGTTCTATGAACAAAATTACTTTTTCTTAAAAAACTTTAATGGTGTTCATTCAATATTAATTTTGCTTTCATTAAAATGCATACATCAGAAATTTACCATAATTTTTTGATTGAACTACATATAGTTTATTACCTTTCACACATTCCTCCCCAATTACATTTATAGTTGGGAACACAAAAACTGGTGAAAAACCCAGTTTCTTTTGTGAAAGTATATAATTATAAAACAAGAATAAAAACACTTAAAGTATACAAATAAAAACCTGAACAAACAGTTTGTAATGGAGAAAGTGAATGGCTAATAAACTGTCATGCAAAGGTTTTAGTATACCCTTTTTAACAAATTAAAACCTTATAATTTCTTGTGTGAATAACCAATTTGAAAATGTATGTCTCATGTATGGATATTTTGTTGAAACAAAATATCTACCTGCATTTGATTGGAACCTTCCCTTCAATACACAGGAATGCTCAACTGTGTCCTGCCTTGTAATTAAAAAAGAAATGACCTCGCTTCACTGCAAATACCTCCACTGCTTATACCCCAATTATCAATACTCTTAATTACAAAGCTCCTGGGACAGATGTTCTGCTCTTTCTAGATTCACTTTATCCTTCACATTCCTTATTCTAATTGGGCTTCCATTTCCATTACTTAATTGTGAACAATGACCCCCTGCATTGTTGAATTCATTGGAATCTTCCTTTTTTTTTTTTCTTTATATTTTTTTTAAAAAAATAAAGCTTTAATTACATAAATGTTACATCTAAAATATATGGGATTCCCATATACCCTCCCCCCTTCCATTCCTACACTTTCCTCTATTAACAATATCTTTCATTAGTGTGGTACATTTGTTAAAATTGTGGTATGTATTGAAGCATTGCTGCTCAGCATAGTCTATTGTTTACATTGTGGTTTACACTTTGCACTGCACAATTTTTTAAGTTTTGACAAAATATATAACGGCTTATATCTGTCATTGCAGTATCATGCAGAAAAATTTCATGGTCCCAAAATATCAAATTAAAATAGCTAAGAGACTTCAAAGTGGGTCGGGAGGTCATCCCAAGGTAATGCTTATACACATCTCAGCAGGATCTCATAGACTTCCAAAGTGGATACTACCCCAAATAGTCGAGCTTCTGAGGGTTCTGGAGACACCCAGGTCCTATGGTCAGGGCAGATAGGTCCGGAGTTTGGTGCCTTTTCTAGTGGACGCTACTTTGGAGTTTGTACTCCTGAAAGTGACAGAGTTGGTCTCAGTTATGTCTTCCCTGCATATAGCTCATCTGTCCCTTCTATTTAAACCTAAAATTGGTGCTGGAGTTTGTAGGTGAATGTCCAGAGACTTGAGTCTTTGGGCTGCCCATGTGCCAGCTGGGCCAGGAACCTCAACGGAGTTGCGACACATACTCTACAGCTCGTTGGACTCACCCAGGAAAACTGGCAGGGAGATGATGATGGACAACAGCCCTCCCAGGTAACGGAGAGAGTCTACAGCTGCAGGCAGGATAGTCCCAACCATCTTCCTCATGAGATATAAGACCCCTTTCAATTGGAGGTGGAGTGGACATCACCATCCCAGACTCCTCAGGATTGGGGGAAGAGCTATGGACTAAAGTGGACTTACTGGTATTCTACTATAGACATATAGTGATTCTAGCAATGGAAAAAAATTACAACATTGATGTGGAGTCAGGGGTCACTGGAGCCTCTGCAGGCAGGGAGAGGGAAAAACAGTTGTAATATAGGAGATTTTTCGGGAGTTGGGGATCGCCCAGAATGACGTTGCAGCGACAGATATAGGCCATTTTATATCATCACATAACATGCAGAACTGTGTGGGAGAGAGTGTAGACTACAATGTGAACTATGGTGCATGTTGAATGGCAAAGCCCCAGGATGCGTTTATCAACTGCAGTGAACGTGCCACACTAATGAAGGATGTTTATGTGGGAGGGTTTAAGAGGTGTGGGGAGCGAGGCATATTGGAATCCCTTTATTTTCGTGTAAAATTTATATAATCTAATTATCTTAAAAAAATAAAGATGATATGATAAAAAAAAGATATGAGAAAAGAAAAAAAAGTAACTAGTAAATTAGAATTTTATAATTAAAAGCATCTCTGAGGATAAATTAATGTCTTATTTTCAGTTTGAGGAAATTGTACAGTTGGAAATAAAGTACATTTAAGTAAAATGTTGAGGGGAGTTACTTCAAATAACTCATCATCACAAATATTGTTATATTATAATTGGCACTCATGGAAGAAGTCACAAATTTAAAATAATATCTGCTAACCTTGTTAGTGTTAGATTAATATGCAATTACTTTCTCATTATTTTCTAGTTGTTCACTACCTAGAAATTAAAAATAACAGTATAAGAGAAAAAACAGTGAATAAAATAGACTGAAATTCATATTATTATAGTGTTAATACCCCAATACTTAAAAGATGGGCTAGTACCTAAATTGTATTGTAGAGCAAGATACCCATGAAATAAGCTAATATTTGAAAACCTGGCATGTCTCTGAATCATTATCTTTCTCTGTTTTTTTCTGATTCTTTCCCTGTGTCTCTCTGTATGCCTAAATCTTTCTCTAAATATGTGTATATCTATGTATCTATATGTTTGTACATAAATATTATACCACATACATTGGTAATACATATATATATAATGTTATACTTTTTAACTTGAATTAATTTCAAATTTACAGAGAATTTGTAAAGCTGGTATAAAGAACTCCTATATACATTTCACTCAAATTTACATATTTGCCAATTTGCTTTCAGATTATCTCTTTATCAGTGTATGGATATATACATGCATGATTACATATGGATGTATTTTCTGTTTGATTTCAGATTAAGCATAGATATAATGATTTCTACTGCCAAATTCTTCAGCACATATTTCACAAGTACAAAAGGACATTCTCTAACATAAGCCAGAAATTATCAAAGTTAAAAAATTTGGTATCAAAACAATCCTCTTATAAAAAATATAATCTATACCAAATTTTTCCCAGTGTCTGTAAAATATTATTTTGCTTCATTACCAATTCAGGGTTCATTAATCATACATTACATTTATTTGTTTTGTCTTTTCAGTCTCCTTTAATCTAAAATAATTTGCCAGACTCCCTTTTTCGTTAATGATGTAAATACTTTGCATAGAAAAGGACAATTTTTTGAGGATGCCCCAAATTCTGCTTGTAAAAAGATTTGCATGATTAGATTACAGTTATACTTATTTGGCAGAAATAACACTAACATAATATTGTATGTTTCCTTGTGTGTCATATTAGGAAGTGCATAATGAGAGTTTAATCTATTTCCTATAATTTTGACAAATTATTTGGTTCAGGTGATACCTTTCAACATTGGTACTGTTTTTCATCAAATTTCTACCATCCTTTGAGAATGAATAATAAATTAATATGATCATTGCAAATTTCTTTTACATTTGACAATTTGCACTATGCTATAATGATGAATATTCTGTACTACCAAATTATATATGTACATACATATTATCACTATAGATTCATTAATCCTTATATAATTAAATGAAGCATAATACATTAATATCATTATTTATTTTGATACTCTAATAGACCCAGATTTGGCAAATAGGAACACTGTTATAATGGTTCCTTTGTACTTGTGATACCACCATGATTTTTGAAAATGAATATGTCTTCTTATTGCAAAAATGAACAGAGGAAGAATATTTTAGAAAGGAATGGAATTGGTTACACATGACTTTGGGAATCATACTACTATTATACATGTTGATAAAATAAAAAAAATCTAAAACAAAAAGCATGAACAAAAAGAGAAAAATAGATGAATTGGACTTCATTAAACTTAAAAGAACTTTCATGTAGTGAAAGACATTATCAAGAAAGTGAAAAGACAGAACAGAAGAAATAATTATAAATTATGTATCTGAGAAAGATTTAATATCTATCATAAATAAAGAAATTCTAAAGATCAACAATTAAAAGACAACCAATTTAAAAATGGGCAAAGGACTTGAATAGGCATTTCTCCAATGAAGACATAGAAATGACCAATAATCACATGAAAAAATGATCAATATCAACTGTCATTAGGGAAATGAGACCAAACCAAACCAAAATTATTTTTAAAAATGAAAATAATTGTTGATGAGGATGTGGGAAAAAATGGAAACCTGATTGGAATGTTAAAGGGAGCAATCACCGTCCAAAACAGTTTGGTGGTTCCTCAACAATTTGAAGATGTAATTGCCCTGTGATCCTACAGGGCAATTATAAGCAAGAATAAGCAAATTCATAGAGAAAGAAAGTAGACTAGAGGTTACCAGGAATTGGATGTGGGGGGTGGGGAGTTATTATTAAATGCCCAGGAGTTTCCATTTGGAGTGATGGAAAAGTTTTGGTAGTGGATGTTGATGATGGTAGCAAAACATTGTAATGTAATTAATGCCACTGAATTTTATACTTAAGAATGTTTGCAATTCCACTTTTATATTATATATATGTTTCTACAATAAAATTTAAAATAATTAATTGATTAGTTAATTAAATACAAACAAATTAAATGTGCTGTTTTATTTCACATTGATAAACACATTAAACAAAATAAATACTTCCAAATTTTTAAATAGTACTTCTAATATATGCCATTGAAATAAAGACATTAAAGAACAACAGAAATCTTTCATGAGCTCTATTTGATAAGTTTTTGTTATGGGGTTTTATCAATTCTGAAAATATTTTATGCATGTTATAGGTTAAGCAAATGGAAAAAATATGTATTGATGCTGTTGGCATCCAGAATTCTCTTGTGTATACAAGAAATAGTGCATGAGAGAAGGCATCATTCTTCCAGGTGATATGTAAGATTTTGCAAATTAATATTTACCTATTCTGTTACAGACATTGAACCTGCTGGAGGATTGTTCATAAAGCTCAGATAAGCCAGTGTGTTTATACAAGTGCTGAAAAATAAAATACTACAATTTCAACAGGTGAAAATTTGAAGGGTCTCTTGAAGATGATAAAGGGGCCCATAGCAAGCTAAATAATTTTTCCTGTCTTTCATAGTTCTTAATCATCACTTCACTTCCATCAAATCTATGTATTAGAAGTAAACATATACTTTTAGGAGGAAATATTTAATTGGAAGTGAACATGAAATTTTTTGTTATATAGATATCAACGGTGTGTAATGTTCAATATTACTCCCTTAGACTTGAACTGTCTTATATTGCATAGGTTATTCCATGTGTCAATAAAATCTTCTAAAATTTGGTAAATCAAATAATCTCACTTATTATTTATTATTCCAGGAACCAAAGGTCCAATGCTATTGGGACATAAATTTTAGTATGAGAACCACTTGTTCAATCCTAGTTATACCTTCCAAATAAAGAAAAGAATGAGCTCAGATTTCAATAAATAGAGGCAGAACTGAGACATATGAAGAAGTAAATCACATCTACCTATTGCATGACCAGAATACCATAGACGTTAGCTAATTTGAGTATGGACAGAGGTGGAGTTTAGATAATTCAGTCTATAATAATCTCTTAGATGCTGTAAACTGTTTTCTCCTTGAGCTTCATTTCTCTCTTCTTTTAAAAACACAAGATGAGTATTTTCTAGAATTAATGACTATGTAAATGTCATCATCAGATTTAAAATAAAAGAATTTTGCTGTAAGCCCTTGGTTTTTCTAAATGGAAGACTTTGTTTTAAATAAACCATTTTCCAAGTATGGATAGACATGTCTAAGTTATTTAAATAGAATATTTTGCTGATTGAATAATAGAATTTTAACATGTCAGAAGTGTAAAGTGTCCCAAAAAATATCCGAATCAAAAAACAAAGAAAAAAATTCATTTCATTGCTTTTCCCTGCAATATCTTTACCAAATGTTCAGTCATTTTTGTACATACATAATTATGACAGCAGGTCTCCAGGGCAAGACACAGTTTAAATTGCTTTCAATTTATTTAGGCCAATTAATGAACATAGAAGGAAAGCAATTAATCATGATTAAGCAGTTAACAATTATGACTAACAGTTCAATTCACTTTAAATTATCAAATCGAGTATAGAGAGAGAGTAGGAAAAAGGAAATAATCTAGGACTAATTAATGACGATAGAGTGACTTCTCCTGTTAGTGTAGGATTGTTTTATTTAGCACATATTCAGTACACAATAGAAACCCAAATTTAACATCAGCTTAAACACAATTGAAGTTTATTTGTCCTAATGTAATAGTCAAATTTTGATCTTATTAAGGTGTGTAACAAGGTTTTGCTCCTCAAGATAACCCTATATCCTGGCTTCTTCTGACTTGTTGATTAATCATTTTTAAGGTAATGCCCACACTTGCATTTTGCAAAAATGGAACTCCCTTGATCATGTTCCAGGCACCTGGATTAAAAAAAATTAAAAGATGTTCTTGGGAAGCAGATGTGGCTCAAGTGGTTGGGCATCCGTCTACCATATGGAAGGACCCGGGTTTGATCCCTGGGACCTCCTGGTGAAAAAAAAAAAAAAATGTTCCTGTTCCTTCATGGACACAACATGCAATTTGCATGTATCGTTTCTCTTTATGTTTAGGTTTTCCAGATTTATCAAATCTGTATAAGAATTATTGGTGACAATATTTTGTCATTGTAGAGCCAAACACTGAGAGGAAGATGATATAGTATGTAATGGCTATATGCTTTGCCAATATAGGTATAATCTTACTATTAGAAAATGGAAGGAAGAATTTAGAAACCAGATGTAAAAATATAGTCCAACATATTTAATAATTGTACTGGTAGAAGTCTTAATATTGTATTATGCATGAAGATGTATATTTTCACATACATTCAACTATATATTATGTTTATATATAACTCTATAATCACATATACACATAACATCTATATGCATATACATCTCCATTTGCACACATACTCACACACACACACACAAACATATCCTAAAAAAACCTAGAATCAATGATCAATCTAGAAGGAAATATCCCTGGTCTCCAGGTTTTGGTCTTAAAATACAATTTTGCACTTGCCAAAACCAGGGCTCCTTGAAGAAGAGCCTGAATATCCTATAATACCAGATAGCAAGAAACTGTCAAAATCTATGAGGGCATCATATGGAATATTTAAGCTTCAAAAAATAAAAATTGCAATGAAACCAATCAAAATAGTTAAATTAATGGGTTTCTAATTTTCAAATAAAAATACTTTCTCATTTTCAAAGGATGATAGAGCATTCTTCATTATTTGGTAAATAAAATGAAATAATCAAACATTTATCCTGGCTTTCCTACCAAATAGTAGATGAAGGAACTATTGTTTTATAAAAATAAATGTAACATTCCAAACAATATATGGAAAGCAATTATAGAATAGCAGCATGTTTGCAAACTCCAGTAAATGAACATTTTATGGGCATAAAACAATAATGGCTGCTAAAATCAAAACAGGAAAGGCAACCAGACATTATGTGCATTTTATGTGTTTGCCAATACTATCTATAGCCTTGCCAAATGCAACAAACCAGAGTCTAATCTGGTTTATGTACATAGCAGCCAATTTACATAAAATACAGAACATAGAAATACATATGTAATTATACTGATTATTCTATCAATTTGTTTTGAATAAACCATTTTCAAGATATTAAGAAAAATCCAGAAATAATTAAAGTACTTGTCAAACAAAATAGCCAAGTTTCTTCAAATCATAAGGTTTAAGTATGGGAAGGATAAAATATGAACCTATATATTAACATAAATCTAGAATTATACACACACACTCACACACATATATATTTAGAAGAGCAAGGTTAAACTCTAGTGTCAAGAGAAACACATTTATGTGGATAAAAATATTAAAAATGGAAGCAAGTGAATAATATAAATGTCCAGGTAATTGATCCTTACCAGAATAGAAAAGGGTGATGATTGGCATGGTGCATTTGGAAGAGCCTATAAATTGGCAGGCAAAGTTGCTTTCCTTGACATGGTGATTCTTGCCTTATAATACTTGAGTAAGCCTCATATTTGAATTGTGTGGTTTAGTTCTCTGTGTTTTATTTTACAATAAATACATTTTAAAAATTGTCTTTTACTTGCTGAAAAATAGGGAATTTATCTTATTTAAGGGATTTATATTACAAATAGAAAACTAGGGAAAATTTTTAAGTATTTAAACAGATTTAGACTACAACTGGTGAGCATATATTACAGAAATACTGGCTTGAATGAGTTCCCAGAAAAAGTGGTAATGCATTCATTTGAGAGTATTTTCTTAATTACATGGACACATCGTTAACCCTTAATTTATAAAGTGAGCCACACAAAAAATATGTGTCATGTATTTGAAGATGCACCTGGAATAAGAGCATTTTCTTTCATTCACAAAATTTTCAAATCATAAAGGAAAAGCAACATTTCAAGGATGATACATGAGAATTATTTGTGCATTGACTTTTCTGAACATGCTGGAGAGGATAATCTTGTTCTAAACATGTATATTTTGTGGCTCAAAACTAAGTCTTTCTCATGCAAAAATATGGATTCCATGAATCCCATGGAGATAGTCTCATCTTTTTCTTTTGTATACCGATTAACTTATGCTGAATCCAAACCTTGACAGAGATTAAAAAAGAAGAAAGAGCTAAAACTGAAGATCTATCTGCACACCTGGAGGAACTAGAAAAAGAACAGCATACTATTCCCAAACCAATCTGAAGGAAAGAAACAGTAAAGATT
>JAQZBX010092619.1:0-12253 GCA_029593785.1 Cabassous unicinctus
ATTTAACCTTTGCTCCATTGATTTTGATTTTCAGATCTCCATTCCTCTCCCTCCCACCTGTTCCTCCAAAGAGTCTACGGCTCAGATGCAACTCCCAAATTCATCCTCTTAAGCTATTCAGTAAAGCAGTCGGTGAGAGTTTAACAACAGATCTCCCCTGACACAGCATTACACTGAACTCAGCACCCAGATTTGAGCATCTCTGCCAGATGTCCACCTGCTCCTGTTACCAGGCTGCATTCACGTAGATGGATGTTCTAAGTCATGCTCAGAAAGTTGTTCTGACTCAACACTCAGTTGGGTGAAGTGCGCTGCAAAGTGAGCTGGGTGTGCACCCGCCGTGGGCTGGTTTTCCGTCTGTAAAGTCAGCAGAGAGAAGAATCTGTCTTCATGTTCATAGGCCACACAACTCCAGAAGAGTGAAGGCTTCCCTTTGAGCCCTCATCAGCAAGAAGCAGGAGATTGGAAAACATTTTTAAAAACTGGAACATCTCGTATCAGTGAAGACAGAGGGAAAAGACGCATCATACGTTGCTGAAGGGAGTGCAAAGTCCCTTTCCAGAGAGCAGTCTGGTCGTATCAAATTTTAAAATACATATGCTCTCTGTCATCATTTGCATTTTTGAGAGACTCTAGTGTAAAATGACAAATTTATATAAGGATATTATTGCACCATTATTTGTAATGGCAAAACACTGGAAACAAATGCCCTTCAGGAGAAAATTAGTTGAAAAAATATTGTTTGTATCCAATGTTACGAAATATTATGCAGCTATTAAACATAAAGAAATAAGAGAGAGAGAGAGAGAAAGAAAGAGAGAGAGAGGAAGGAAGGAAGGAAGGAAGGAAGGAAGGAAGGGAGGGAGGGAGGGAGGGAGGGAGGGAGGAAGGAAGGGAGGAAGGAAGGGAGGAAGGAAGCGAGAGAGAGATGTGGAATTGGCTCATGATGCCATAAGGGCTGGCAAATTTGAATTCCATGAGGCAGCCTGCAAGCTCCAATGAAGGTTATTCTGAAGTCTGTCAAGACCATATTGACACCGAAATTTGGCTTGATGAAGGTGAAGCAGAAATTCTCCTTTCTGATTCTGAAATCTTCAGTTCTGGCTTTTAAGATCTCCAGTTGATTGGTTGAGGACAATTCCCACATTGCTGAGGGCAGTAGCCTTTGTTGACTGTAGATGCAATCAAACTGATTATAGATGCAAATCCATCTACGAAATACCCTCACAGTAACCAGCAGGCACAGACAGTACTTCCTTGAACAAACAACTGGCACCATAACCTAGTCCAGGCGACATATGAGCTTAACCATCACAGATGCGAAAACTCCTTCTGAGTTCTCTCTCTCAAAAATTGGCCTGTCTTCAGAAAGCACATTTTCTTTGCACCTCCCCACAGGAAACTTACTGAGGTTCAATCTACCATCCTAAACTTGAAGCCTCTTATATGATTTTTAATTTTTGATTTTAACTCCAACCTGGTAAAGTCGGGTATTATTAGCATATTATTTTACAGCTGAAGCCATGGAGAACAACAGGAAATGTAAAGGATGTGCTTGTGTCCACATGCCTGGAGAACCGACCTTCCTTAGGCTGGCCTTTCCTCGAGAAGCCTTCCCCAAACCTCCATCCTCGGTGTTCCCACAGCATTGATTTCTAACAGCATCATTCCCCCAGGGGGTTACAATCCTCTGTCCATCCATCTCCTTCCCTCATGAGACTGCAAGTCCCCTGAAGATAAGGATATGCCTTATCTTCAAGTTGCATCCCTCACCGACACAAGGCCTGGCACTTCCTTAGTGTTAGGTAAACCCTGGTTGACTTAATCTTCTGAGTCAGAATCCTTTCCTATTTTAACACATTGTTCGGCAGTATCTTTCCTTCCTCACTCCACCCTCAAAAACACATACATCCTTTGAACCTAACGGATATCTTTACATAGTTGCTTCTCAGAAATTCCTAAGGAAATAGCTCAGAGTAAAGGTTAAATCCTTTCTCCCTCTTCTCTCACTTCTCTATCCGCTACTTTTTCCAGCACATAATTTCCTAGACTACCCCTAGAGAAGTTCTTTACTGTTTTTTTTCTTTTAATTGAACTTATACATGCATTCGTTTATTTTAAAAGGCTTGGATGCTGCTTAAAACAAAAGCCTATGATTTACTTAATGTGGATATGGATGTGGCTACAGAAAATTTAAATTACATATCTTAATTTATTCCATTGTGGTGTTAAAACTGATGTGAAAACTCACAATCCCATGTCTTCTTCTACATGTGTGGTATTTTCTTTTTTTTTTTTATTTTTAATTTTTATTTTTAAAGAAGCTTTAGATTACATAAAAGTTACATGAAAAAATGTAGGGGATTCCTATATGCCCCACTCCCTTCCCCTCCCACACTTTCCCACATTAACAACACCCTTCATTAGCGTGGTACATTTGTTACAATTGATGAACAGATATTGAAGCATTGCTACTAACTGTGGACTATAGTTTACCTTATAGTTTATACTCTATCCTGCACAATTTTGTAGGTTATGACAAACTATATAATGGCCTGTATCCATCATTACAATGTCACGCAGGACATTTCCAATGTCCCGCAAATGTCTCCATATTACACCTATTCTTCTCTCTCCCATCCCTCAGAAACTCTGGTGGCCACTGCCTTTATATCAATGATATAAGTTCTTCCATGGCTAGAATAATAATAAGTCTATAATAGAATAATAATGTCTACTTTAGTCCATTGTTCATTCCCCAATCTTGATGATTTGGGGATGGTAATACCCACTCTGTTTCTAATTGAGAGAGGACTTAGATCGCATGGGGCAGATGGATGGAACTATCTTGCTTGCAGTTGCAGACACTCTCTGTTCCTTGGGATGGGCATTGTCCATCATCATCTCCTTGTTAGTTGTCCTGGGTGAGAACAATGAACTGGAGAGTAGGTTTTGCAAGAGATTCAGGGCTCAACTGGCACACAAACAGAATTTGTGGTCTTTTCTTTAGGTGTAAACTGAGACATTTTCTAGACATGTGATCCATTGGGTTTATCAATTCTGAACCGGTTCAGCTGCTACATAATTTCACAGGAAGATGAAAGATTACTCTTTACTTCCAATTCCCATTCTAAATTGTTTTTTAGTGCATAAATGGCACTGAGCCTGTCCCATCAAATGTCACTCTGGAGTTCTTTGGCATCCAGTTGGTCCCCAGCCCCTGATCTGTTATCAAAGATCATTAACCAGGCCCCAGAGCCTCCTCTGCCACCTGAACTGTTTCTTCCAGTGATTACAGACCTCACACCCCAAATCCAGCAGTTGCACAGAACCATTCTGCTCTCATCTCCTCTGTCAGCCCCTATCGAATTGTCTGTCAATCAGTGAAGCAAGTCGCTGGCTGCAACACTCAGTTTTGGGGGGTTTGTTTATGTCAAATCTGGTTAATTTCTTTATGTCAGATGATGTGTTGGGAAAAGAGGTAGATGGAGAAGTGAGAGAAAAGTGAAAAAAAAATTTAACCTTTACTCTGAATCAGCAGCATGCCAAGCATTAGGCAAGTAGTTTTAAATATCTCATCTCATTGCATCCTCACACTGGGCAAGGAAAAGATGATTGCTCTCATTTTACAGAAGGAAATACTAAGGCTCAGAAAGGTTAAGTGACTCACTAGGTCACACAGCTGGTACTCAACTGAAAGAGGCGGGATTCAAATGCAGGTCTGTCAGAAGCTACAGTCCTGGCAACCTGCTGTGTTTCTTACCTCCTTCCTCCTCTCTTTTTATATTTCCAACTTCTTTTTCAGTAAAAGGCACAAATCGTAAGAGTACAGCTCAAGCATCTTTTACAAAAGTATATACACATGCAATCACCAACTACATGAAGATCTAGAGTACTTCCATCACTCCAGAAGTTTCCCTCATGCCCTTTTTCATTCAACACCCACCCAGGCAACCATTGTTTTCATTTCTATTACATAGATTAATTTTGCCTTTTATTCAATTCTTTATAAAGGGAATCATATATATGTATTCTGTTATGTCTGCTTTCTTTCACCTAATAGAATATTTTTTGAGATTCACCCAGGTTGTTGCATGCAATGACAGTTTGTTCTTTTTTATTATGGAGAAGTAGTCCACTGTCTGAATATGCCACAACTTGCTTGTCCTTTCTCCTGCTTATGGACATTTAAGTCGTTCCAATTTTTTGCTCTCCTGAATAAAGCTGCAACGATCATTCGTGTACAAGCCCTTTTGTCTTGTATGCAAGTCTGTTGCAAATGAACCTAGAAATGGATTTGCCGTCATGTGGTAAGTATGTGTTTAACCCTATTAGAAATTGCCAGTTTTTCAGAGTATCTGTGCCATTTTTAACTTCCAACAACACTTCCTTGTCAATACTTGATATTGATATTGTCAGACTTTTTAATTTTAGCCATTCTGGTGACATGTAGAGATATCTCATATCACTGATGCATGTCAGGTATTGCATTTCCCTGATGATTATTGATGTTCAGCATTTTTTCATATACTTATTGCCTATTCAGATATCTTCTTTTATAAAGTGGCTATTTTCAATTGGATGATGTTATTGATTTGTAGGATTCCTTAGTATATTCCAGATTCTTTTGTTTTCACATCCAGTCTAATTCTAGGTGGAAGAATCGCAAGAAAAATGAGACTTGAGATGTTTATGTGGGAGGTTGTGGGAGGTGGGAGGTGGGGCATATGGGAATCCCTACAATTTTTGTGTAACATTTGTGTAATCTAAGTATCTTTTAAAAAATAAAAAAATTTATTAAAAAAAAAAAAAGGAAAATGAGCCTTGACAGCAAATGAACACACAGAAGAGAATGAATACGTACAGACTATCTAGTACATGTCAACCAATTTGCTGGGTAGACTTCATTTGTTATTTAATTTTGTTCTCCCAGCAGCCCTTGCAAATTAGATGCCATTGATCCCTTTGAACAAATGGGGAAACTGAATCTCAGAAGGCTGGAGAGACTGGGCTAAGGTCACCTAGATAGACCATGACAGAATCTGAACTGACGATAATCCAAATCGCAAACCCTCGGGAATTAAGAGGCTGCCTCTCCAGATGGACCCCAGCACATTTGAGATCTTGAGGTTGATGGGGTTAACGTGACCTCTTCAGGCCCCTCCCAAAAGAAAGCCATTTATTTCCCACTCCCTGCTTTAACTGATGATATCAATCTGCTAATGGCCCTTTCAAGTAAAGCACATGTCCAGCATTTTCCACGGAGGACCACATCTCTGTCAATGCTGGCTTTCCAGGAGCTGCCGATCAATGCCTATTATTCCATCTGCAAATTCTCTGCCCTGCTCAGGGGCCTCCTATAGATAAGTCAGCCCCCACCCCCGGCCACCTGCCTTGCCATTAGCAGTAACGTATGTCCGGCAATCACATCCAAGAAGGGAGTCAGCAGCCTTGTCCGAGACATCAGTCATGTCCTGCTGGAAGGGCTCCTACCAGATGCGCCTGGCGTTGAGATTTCATGGGCACAAAGACTCAGAGGAGAACGCTGTCCCGGGGAGTTCAGCCCAATCCCTTCCTGTCACAGATGCTGTCTTAGATTGCCTGAGCTGCTGCCACAAACACCACACACAGGGTTGACTTAAACAATGGGAACGGATTGTCTCACGGTTCCGGAGGCTAGGCTTCCTTCCTCCAGGGCTCAGGAGCGCTGCGGTGCTGGCTTGCCTCGGTCCCTGGGGTTCCTTGGTTTGCACCTCGGACTCATGTCGCATGGCGACGTCCCCTCCTTTCACAGGTCTGTGACGTTGGGGCTCCCTTTATAAGGCCTGCAGCAATGTGGATTAAGATAGAGAACATAATCAAACCTACCCCGGTGGGAAACTGATGACAAAGACGTTTTCTTAAATGCAGATCTGACAGTGCCACCATGCTAATGGCCCTCCACCAGCAACATAGCAACAGTAATAACAAAATGTTGTATTTCATCTTATATAACCTGCCATCAGTTGTAAGTTGTACCATTATTTTATTTACCTCTAAGAAATCTGCCGATTAAACCATGACATGGTTATAGTCATATGAACCAGTCACACCAACATCTTGATGCTTTGAAAGTTTGTTCATCTATTTTGAGGAATTGGGCAATGCTTGTTGTTTGACATGTAATCCTTCTGCATGTACCATGAAAACAAAATCTAACACAGCATCGTCTCTTCTTACGGGCCTTTTCCTTCTTAAAGCCTATAGAGGCATTTGGTATTTGCTTTGCAAGAAAATGCAGAATTGTTGCCACCCTGCAAATGAATTTTTGTTTCACTAATTTCAAATTTACCTCCTATTACTCTGTTGCCATGCCTGTCTGCATATACAATAACTTTTTAATCCAATACCAAATCATGGTATAATCTTTTTTAGATATTTTAAATAGCAACTAAATTCAATACCTGTCATATCAATGATGCATATCATGTAACTGAAGTGATAACAATATAGACAGCTATGCCCGAGTTCACACGTGCACAGGCAGTGATAACCCAGTGATAATGACATCTGCTGCCTCATTGGTACTGATTATAAAGGACCATCCACTGTAAGACATATCTGAGTTTAGAGATGTTATGCAACAGAAGAATAAAAATGTGCATTTTAGAGTCAATGAAATACAATAATGAGTCAGCATTTATTGAGCATTTACTCTACGCCAGGGATTTTTCCAAGTCTTTTTCAAGCATAATGCATTTACCTTTTACCACAACCCAAGGAACAGTATGCCCATTTTATAATCGTACCCATTTATGGATGAGGAACTAAAGCCCAGAGAGACTGACAAATGTTCCCAAGGCCATATGGCTAGTAAATAGCAGAATAGTCCTCAAGCCTAGGAAGTGTTGCTCTTGAGACCTCCTGAACCTATGCTAAACTGACTCTCTGATCTAAATTTTATATCAAAAACGTTGAACAGACATTTTTCCAAAGTGGAAATACAAATGGCCAAAACACACATGAAAAGATGTTCAACATCACTAGCTATTAGGGGAATGCAGATTAAAACTACAATGAGATAATCATCTCACACCGTACAGAATGGCCATTTTAAAAGAACAGAAAACTTCAAGTGCTGAAGAGGATGTAGAGAAATAGGAACACTCCTTCACTGTTGGTGGAACTGTAAACTGGTGCAGCTTCTGTGGAAGACACTCTTGCAGTTCCTCAGGAAACTAAATATAGAACTGCCACATGATCTGGCAATCCTGCTATTAGGAATATATTCAGAAGAACTGAAAGCAAGGATGCGAACAAATACTTGCATACCGGTGTTCACAGCAGCATATCTTAAAATTGCTAAAAGATAGAAACAACCCAAGTGTCCATCAACTGATGAATGGATAAACAAGATGTAGTATAGTCATACGATGGAATATTACTCAGTTGTAGAAGAAATCAATTGAGAAAGCACATAACAACATGGAGGAAATTTGAGGATATTCTGTTGAGTGAAATAAGCCAGATACAAAAGGATGATTATTGTATGGTCTCACTGATGTGAATTAAATACAATGAGTAGACTTATGGAGTTGGACTATGAAGTACAGGTTGGTGGGAGATAGAAAGTGGGAACAGAAGGGGGAGACGGTGCTGGATGTGTGTAGAATGTTTAATAAGGTCAACTGTAAATATGTGGTAATGGTTTGACTTGATGGTAACACATTATAATGAATGTAACAAACACTGTTGATTTACAGATGTGATTGTGGCTGAAATGAGTAGTCTAGGAAGATTAATGTTAGTTGGAGAATAGCTGGAGGATAATATCAGGAATGCATAACAATGATTCTGGAAGTAGGTGTAGATTGTGTTTAATAATATAAATACAGAAATGTTCTACTACAGGATGTTAAGAATGGTGATACATGGGAAAATATAACTAATGCAATTTATGGACGATAGTTAACAACATTGTAATGTTTTTGTAGCAAAAGCAAAGTTGGTACTATATTAATTCTAAAGGTTAAAAAAAAGAACACTGGGTTTGGTTATGTGAGATATGAATAAGATTAAGCATTTTTTTCTCTTCTTCTTCTTTTCATTAATAAAGAGAACTTGACTATGTCATTTAACTAATCTGTGTTTATTTGTGTATCTTTCTGAACACTAGAGGAATAACTGAGTTAGCATTGGAATTAGATGCCCGAAAAAGAACTTTTTAAGAGCAATGTTTCCGTAACTTGTTAATCTGCCCTTTTTCTGTTCTTTAATTTTTGTGAATATGAAATAAAGTTAATAAAATAAATTTCACAGCATCTGATTCAAGGACCTTTACATTTGGATCCTGCCTCATCTCTCCAGCTTCATCACACGCAGCTCTTGTCCTTAAACTGTTCGGCAGTGCCTTGACATACCCTGCTGCCGCACCCTTTCTTGCTTTCTGTCCTGCCATTTTCTCTGCCTGGACCTCTCCTTTCCTCCTCCATTGCTTCCCTGGCTAACTCTCCCCCATCTTTCAAGACTCAACTCTGATGGTGCCTCGCCCAGGAAGCTTGCCATGACTGCTCCTCCCAAAGCATGAGACAGGTGCCTGCTCTGTGCTTCTGTGATACTTGGACTCCCTCTGTGTGGGAGTTCTATCACGTGGCATTTCCATCGTCCTTTCACGGGGCCGGTGATTGGTCTACAGGCACTGGTTCAGAGTCCTGCCCTGCAGCCACTCTGATTGGAAGGACATTTGTGCTGGTGGATCAGGGCCTGCGGCCACCAGTCGTGACATGGTGTTGGTAATACCACTGCTATTATTTGTGTGTCTCTTCTACCAAATGAACACCCTTCACATCCTCAACATACAGCTCTGCACCTCACATACTAGGTGCTCAATAAGTGTGGGTAGAAGTGAATCAGAATGAAATTGCCCATGGCCACGCAGCCAGCTACCACAGAGTGAGTCTGTTTGCCCAGCCTTGGCTGTCCCAGAAACAATCTTTGGAGGATTCGACCTACCCTTTTTAGAGGGAACGGCATAAGGACGTCAGGGAGGGGGGAAGAGAACTGCCTGAGAGGGGCGAGATGCTTCGCTGTCGGCCGCTGAGGAGAACCCAGGTGAGGTACCGGGAACCCCTGCCCTATTCATTGAATGCCAGAGGTGGGAAGGTCCTTCAGAGACCTGGCGAGATCTCCGTCCCAGAGAGGAAGACTACGGTCCTGGCCCAAGGCTCAGACAGCCTGAAGCAGGGCTCTCCGGCCCCCTGCCCCTCCATCCACTCCCCCCAAGAGGGCTGGCTGCTGAGCTATTTCAAATTCAAATGTAAGAATCATTGCAGGTGAGTTCCTATAAGTAGACTAAGTATTATACAATTCCTTCTTTCCCTTTTGGAAGGTTTTTCTTTTGGCCAGGAATTCATCTGCTACATTTAGGAACAAGACAAATGAATCAGGCAGAGTTATAAATGTCTTTGAGAGGTATGCATAAAGAAAGTGCTGATGGACTCTCTCAGGACAACTTCACAAGCTAATAATCATAAAACTTCTGACAGAAATCAGATAATCTTGTCATGAAAGACAGGTCATGAATCTGGGCCAAAAAAATGGGAGATTGGGACTGGGCCAGCATTGTATCCAATTAAAGACTGGCAGGCAGCAGGATTTCACCCCAAAGCATCAACAGGCTTCTCAGCACCTAGATTTCTAATCAAATCCAGAAAAAAAGGAAGAACCCTGAACCTAAAAGAAGTCAGTCCACTGAGTCCCTAAGGGAAGGGGTGGGGATACTATGAAAAAAAAAAAAAAAATACTGACATCACTGAGCCCCTATTTTGTGTTAGCCACTTTACATGCATTATTTGTTTGTGTTCATAGGAGTAACTTTTCAATCAACTTTCCTTCTATATATCAAGGAGGATATATAAGAAAACAAGTATGTAAAGTTCAAAGTAATTATAAAAAGGTAAGAAGAAATATCTGCATATTCCTTTCCAAAAGAATAAAAAAAAGTGAATAAAAAATAGTGAAGAACTTTTCTTCAATTTTTATGTTTAATAGCAGTAGAACTAACTTATTACCAGCAAAGTCAATCCACACTCAAGTTAACTGGGAAGAAAGTTTAAGGGCCACAATGATTCAGTGTTATAGGTGTGTATCTCTTCGGGAGTTATGGAATCCTTAACTTGTATACTGGGAAGAGAACAATCCCTAAAAATGCACAATCCACTAACAACAGCAACAAATTTGAATAGCTTCAAAGTTTCTGAAGTGACTTTACACGCATTGTCAAATCTGAGCTCCATGACAACCCCACGAGGGAAAAGAGTATACAGTGCCCCTGCCCCCTTCACAGGTGAACGCAGCGTGGGTTAAGTCCTCTGAGGCACTGAGTTAGTGTCACCTGGCTCTGCACATCATGTTCCCTGGACTCTCATCCCAGCTCCTCCACTACCTTGCTGGGTGGCCTTGGTTCAATACATCACCTTCTGGAACATTCCTCCTAATGTTCATTTTCCTGAACAGAATTGTTGTGATGGCCATCCATGTGACACACATCAATTAAACATCTCCTCTATGCTATGTGCTGAATTAAATTAAACGTTGCCTATGAAGAATAAACTTAGATAAGTTCAAAGAGCTACACAAGTGCAAGCAATCACCATATCAATTTATTCTCTTGGTATTTGCCTCTTTCTAATAAATGCCAAATGTGCCAGGACATTTGGTTTAGTGTTCCAATTTATTTAATTCTTATTAACCAAAACTATAGAAGGAGAGTGAGGTCTCAGCCCTCAAGAAACTTAAAATATGACAGAGAAGATAAAACTTGGGCAGCTAGCTCCTGCCTGGTCCTCTTTTCTTCTCAATATTTCCAGGACATATAAGGCAATTCCGTGAAATAAAGAATTTGATGAAATACTGTTTTATATTTTCTCCTATGATTTCATGAGAGTTAGACTAGTCTCTGCAACCAGACTGCAGGCTTCTTGAAGGCAGAGACATGTGGATGGCAATGAATTTTTTCCTCGAACGCCATCCCGTGTTGACTGGAGGAGAAGGCAGAGTGGTCCAAGGCCCAGCGACACTGGCATTGTGTGAGTGCTTGTGAGGAATGAGAAACTAGGACCCAGCCCAGACCGGCTTAATCAGAATGTGCATTTTAACATAATCCCCAGATAATTAGTCTGCCCATAAAAACGTGACAAGTGCTGACCTTAAGAATGGTGCTAAGATTGTGAGGCTCTCAGCACTTCATACCTGTGTGATATGGCAAAAGGGAGCAAGACGCAATAGGTTTACCAACCTTGGCAAAGGCCAAGTCTTACACTTCTTTATCTCCCACGAAACCTAATGTAATTCTGAACAAAATTTAAGTACAGTAGATTCTTGATATCTATATAATGAACTCATTTGAATCTTTTATTTATAAACAAATTTATAGATATCGCTAAGCCATATGCATATAACAAAGGCATATAATTTCCTCCCTAGTATGTGATAAAGCATAAATTTAAGAGAGTTGCTGTGGATCAGGGACATTGGGTTTAAGATACCTTAGGCTGGGATCCACAGGGCAGTATCTTGTAAGCCTACCTTCCACTCACTCCTGTAAGGTCCTTAAGGGGCAGGGGTACAAAGAGGAAAACAAGACAGAGGAGAATTTATTACCAGCTAATTGGCTGCTCTGTAGTCCCAGAACATACAGAAATGTGTTAAGTTCTTCGAAGGGATGGGAAGCATGCAACTAGACAGGAATCAGGTGCCTGGAGACTGGGAGAGCCTGTGTCAAAAAGCTAGGAAGGGAAAGTGGATGTGGCACAAGTGACTGGGCTCCCGTCTGCCAAATAGGAGGTCCCGGGTTCAATTCCCAGGGCCTCCTGGTGAAGGCAAGCGGGCGTGCACGGCAAGTTGGCCCAAGTGAGAGCTGGCCCGTGTGGAGAGCTGGTCCGTGCAGAGAGCTGGTGCAAAAAGATGACACAGCAAAAAAGAGACAGAGGAGAAAGACAGTGAGAGACACAACAAACCAGGGAGCTGAGGTGGCTCAAGATATTGAGTGTCTCTCTCCCACGTCAGAAGGTCCCAGGATCGGTTCCCGATGCCTCCTAAAGAGAAAACGAGAAGAGAAAACAAGCAGACACAGAAGAATGCACAGCAAAAGGACACAGAGAGCAGACAGCGAGCACAAGCGGGCAGGGGGGAATAAAAAAAAATTTTTTTATTAAAAAAATAATTCTTTAAAAAAATTTTTTTAAAATAATTAGAATCATACAGTATGTACTGT
>JAQZBX010092620.1:0-12255 GCA_029593785.1 Cabassous unicinctus
CATCCGCACCTCTTCCAACCCCAGACCCCAGGCCCCCTCCCTCCTCAAACCCCTTTCCCCTTTGCCCCTCAGCCTGGTGTTCTGGGGCAGCTGCCACCACCCCTGCACACCCAGCTCTACCCAGGCCCCTCTCAAGATGCCCTGCCCCCCCATTCAGGAGCTCTGCCTTTCCCCAGCCCTGGGCCTTCCCAGTCTCCTCAGCCTCCCCATCCTACCCTGGCCTATGGTCCTACCCCTTCCCCCAGGCCCCTGGGCCCTCAGGCAGCCCCTCTCTCCATTCGAGGCCCCCCACCTACCAGCCAGCCAGCCCCCACTCCCCACCTGGTGCCTTCACCTGCCCCATCGCCAGGGCCTGGCTCAGTACCTCCTCGGCCCCCTACCGCAGAGCCGCCCCCATGCCTGCGCCGAGGCTTTGCAGCCGCGGACCTGCTCTCCTCCAGCCCCGAGAGTCAGCATGGTGGCTCCCAGCCTCCTGGGGGTGGGCAGCCCCTTCTGCAACCCACCAAGGTGGACGCAGCTGAGGGCCGTCGGCCACAAGCCTTGAGGCTGATCGAGCAGGATCCCTACGAGCGTCCCGAGAGGCTGCGGCAGTTGCAGCAGGAGCTGGAGGCCTTTCGAGGCCAGCTGGGGGATGCAGGGACTCTGGACACTGTCTGGCGGGAGCTGCAAGATGCCCAGGAACACGATGCCCGTGGCCGTTCCATCGCCATCGCCCGCTGCTACTCCCTGAAGAACCGGCACCAGGACGTCATGCCCTATGACAGTAACCGCGTGGTGCTGCGCTCCGGCAAGGACGACTATATCAACGCCAGCTGCGTGGAGGGGCTCTCGCCATACTGCCCACCCTTGGTGGCCACCCAGGCCCCATTGCCTGGCACAGCCGCTGACTTCTGGCTCATGGTACACGAGCAGAAAGTGTCAGTCATTGTCATGCTGGTGTCTGAGGCCGAGATGGAGAAGGTGAGCCTGGGCAGTGTGGGGTGGAGGGGCAGGAGGGACCCTGGCAACCCGCCCTGACTGCCTCTGTCTGTCCCTCAGCAAAAGGTGGTGCGCTACTTCCCCACAGAGAGGGGCCAGCCCATGGTGCACGGGGCCCTGAGCCTGGCCCTGAGCAGCGTCCGCACCACTGAGACCCACGTGGAGCGCGTGCTGAGCCTGCAGTTCCGGGACCAGAGCCTCAAGCGCTCCCTCGTGCACCTCCACTTCCCCACTTGGCCTGAGTTGTGCGTCTGCTGCCCCAGCAGTGGTTGGGATGGGCTTGGGCCGGGAAGGTGGTGAGGGCCTCGTCCAGGCCTGGCTCACGGACCTTACCTTGCCCCGCAGAGGCCTGCCTGACAGCCCCGGCCACCTGCTGCGCTTCATCCAGGAGGTGCACGCGCATTACCTGCACCAGAGACCTCTGCACACACCCATCATCGTGCACTGCAGGTAGGGAGTGAGCAGCTGCCTGAGGGCTCCCCCACTGGGGGGCTCTTGGCCGGGCCTTACGTCCCCTTCCTGCGGCAGCTCCGGTGTGGGTCGCACGGGAGCCTTCGCGCTGCTCTATGCGGCTGTGCAGGAGGTAGAGGCTGGGAACGGGATCCCCGAGCTGCCCCAGCTGGTGCGGCACATGCGGCAGCAGAGGAAGCACATGCTGCAGGAGAAGGTGAGGGCCGCAGGTGCTGGGGCGGGTCCTCTGCCCTGGGCTGACAGGGCCCTGCCCAGCTTACCCTGCCACCTGCACCCCTGCAGCTGCACCTGAGGTTCTGCCACGAGGCGGTGGTGCGACATGTGGAGCAGGTCCTGCAGCGCCATGGCGTGCCCCCTCCCTGCAAGACGTTGGCCAGCTTGAGCAACAGCCAGAAGGTAAGGCCGGAGCCTGGGGGTGCTGCTGGGCCAGCCGCAGCCTTGTGGATCCCTCCGTCACCCACTTCTGTCTTCTCAGAATCACCTGCCTCAGGACTCTCAAGACCTGGTCCTCGGTGGAGACGTGCCCATCAGCTCCATCCAGGCCACCATTGCCAAGCTCAGCATCCGGCCTCCTGGTGGTTTGGATGCCCCAGTTGCCAGCCTGCCGGGCCCTGCAGAGCTCCCCAGCCAGCCTCCAGCCAGCCTCACAGAGTCCACCCATGTCCCAGCCGCCTCCCCACCCCCTCCCTCTTTACCCCAGCCTGAGGCCCTCCAGCCTGAGGAGGAGCTGCCGGTGCCTGAAGCCCCCAGCCTGGGGCCCCCCTCCTCCTCCTTGGAGCTGCTGGCCTCCCTGACCCCTGAGGCCTTTTCCCTGGACAGCTCATTGCGGGGAAAGCAGCGGATGAGCAAGCAGAACTTTCTGCAGGCCCATAACGGGCAGGGTCTGCGGGCTGCCCGGCCCACTGATGACCCCCTCAGCCTTCTGGATCCGCTCTGGACGCTCAACAAGACCTGAGTGGGCTGCCTTTGCCTTCTGGGGCCTCACACTACTACATCTTCCATGCCTACCTGTCCATGCTCTCAGCAAGGCTCCTCAGGGTGGGCCTCTTACCCCAGTCCTGCTGCCTTCAGCCACAGCCCAGCCCGCACTCCTGTGGGGTGCTGATGCTTCGTGGGCCGCAGCTCAGGTTCTCCTCTGTGGGACCTGCCATTTTTCAGCTCTTTGCTACTGAAATAGTAAACCAGTCTGTTCTGTGGCCACTGGTGAGTCGTTACTGCAGAAAGGGAGCGGGGTCCCTGTGGGACCACGTGAAGCTGTGCCCCTTCAGGGGACTTGTGTGTCACTGGATGGCGGCAGGCAAGCCCCAAATTTTAGGACATTGGGGCCACCACTGTTGGGGCTCCAGTCCGCCCACCTCTCCCTGTGGCTATCCCCTGCTATCTAGTTCCTGCCTGGACCAGCTCTGAGCAGGTCTGACTGGCACAGAGCTGGAGTGTGTAAATGACGCAGGAGCTTCTCGGCGGGGTAGAAGCAAATAGCTCACAATGCCCAGAGCAGGTGTGATTATTAAAAAAAAGTTTATTGTAGTCTCCCAGAATTCGCTCAGCTCCTTCCCCCCAGACTAGGTCCAGTGCATCGGCCCTTCAGAGCACCCCATCACCGGGCAGGGAGGTCCCTGTGTGGCTGGAGGAGGGTGGAGCTCAGCGGCTGCCACCCTCAGTCCAGCTTCTCCAGCACGGAGGGCACATACACCAGGCTGAGCTCGCTGCCGAAGTTGCAGACAATGGCGGCATTGTCCAGCACCAAGATCTGGCGGGCTGGCTGGGCCTCGCTGTTCTTCCCCAGGTATACTGTCTGCAGCAGGTCGCCGTAGTTTAGGTCCCAAAAGGAGACACAGCCCTGGCCGCCAGTCACCAGCAGGTTGTCCGAGATGACGCCCAAGCTTGCACCACAGCCCAGGTCCTGAAGGCAAGGACACAGCAGGCTCAGTGTTTTGAGCCCTTCCCTAAAACACAGCTGAGAACTCCTGTGGCCCCAACGTGCCTACCTGCTGAATGGAGTAGAGCTTGATGCCTGTGCTGCGGTCCCAGATGCTGATGAGGTCATCCAGGCCGCTGCTGATGACACAGGTAGTGGTACAGGTGAGGGAAGTGACGTCCCCACGGTGAGCAAACATGTGGCTGACCCGGCTGCCAGTCAGCACGTCCCACAGGCAGATGGCCCCATCTTGTCCTCCACTGGCCAGCACCATGGTCTGGGGGAACAGGCCCAGGGGGCTGGGTCACTGCAGTGAAGGGCCTTTGTTGGCAGGGTTGTCCAGCCATCCCCTTGGGAAGCCGCTCCCAGGAATCAAACAAGGGCCAAGCGCTGGGCCTGGTACCCCTTCCCTTCCCCTACCCTCGGTCTAGCAGTCCTCTAACCTGGTCAATGTACACAGTCGTGATGGCCCCTGAGTGGCCCTGCAGGGTGAAGAGGCAGCACGAGTCCTCCAGACGGAACACCTGGGGCGGGGGTGGACATCAGGTTCCTGGCCAGAATTACACTCTGGCCAGGAAATGCCTTCCAGAGTTCATCCAGGACGCCCTCAACCTCCCCGATGGAGGCAAACAGGCTCCCCACCCCTCCACGCCCACGACACCGACCCAGGACTCACCCTGAGCGTGTGGTCTTGGCTCCCAGTCACGAGGCGCCCGGCAGCAGCCTTCAGAGCTGTGATGGGTTTCTGGTGTGCACAGGCCACGGTGTGGGTCAGGCGGCAGGCCACTGTGTCACTGCTGCTGTACGTGGGGGACGCAGGGGCACTGCCCTGCCCTGGGGTCCCTGGGGGCGAGACCATGAGGGACTTTTGGAAGGCACCTGGGAGGGATCCCGTGTACTCCACTTGTGGACACAAGCCCACCCCAGGCCCTCTACCTCTGAACTGCAGGGGGCTGGGGGCAGTGTGGGTCTCCAAGGAGAAGAAATCAAGGGAGCCATTGAGCCGGGCAGCCACAACCCTGGAAAAGAAGAGTGGCTCTCAGGATGGCTCTCCTTCAGGGCTCCCAGCCTCAGGGCTGGGCGTGCAGGGACAAGAGGAAGGGTCGGTCAGGTTCAGGAAGGGACATGAGGGAGCACGGTCCAGGGGGAGCACAAGGTGCTGGGGGACAAACTGGAGCGAGAGAACCCCGTGCCTCAGCTTCTTCATCTGTAAAATAGGGATAACTACTCGCCTTGCAGGTTAGTTGTGAAGAGTAAACGAGTTAACAGAGGTAACGAAGTGCCCATGAGTGTTACGCGAGATTTGTAAATTTACAGAACAGATCAAATATACGGAGGGGTTCCTCAGCATAGCCTGAGCCTTGGGCTTGGCTTGAGGAGAGGGAGCGGCCTGGGGCTGTGGTTCAGGAGGGGTCGCTGTCTTCATCAGGTACCTTCCGTGACCTCACATAAAAGCGGTTTGGACCCAAACACCTCCCACTCCATTTTTTCCTTTCCTCACAAAGAAATAAGGATTTTGGGGGCTGCCCAAGAATTTCCAGGCACAGGCTGATGGGAAGGGATGGGGTTCAAGATCTTACTTGAGCACAAGGCAGTATGTGCCCGTGGCCTCTGTCTGTGAATCTGAAGGGCCACCGGCAGCCCTGGGGGAGGCAGGAGGAGGGTGAGGAGGGGAGGCACGGGTCATGGGAGCCTCGCAGGTCAGGGTGAGATACCTGGGCTTTCCCTGAAGCTGAAAGAGCAAGCAGCAGGGAAGGATTTCTAACAAGCACGGGAGGACCCGATGACACGGCCAGGCCGGAGATAGCATGTCAGCCAGGGTCTGTGCAAGAATCCCAGGGGGGTGGGAGTGAAGGTGGCAGCCCAAGGTAGCAACCAGGACAACTGAGGGCCCGGGACAAGCCCCCGTCCCCCAAAACAGGCAGGTGTCGGCGTTCAGCAGAAGGCACCTGCTCATGGGTGCAGACCAGGTTCTTCAGCTCAGAGGTGGGAGCCAAAGCCTGGGACCCCTGAGCTCCCCCAGGGGGTGTGCAGAGAGCGCCCTGGCAACGCCACACCACAGCCAAGAAGCCACAGCAGGAGCAGGGACAGGAGAGAACAGCATGCAGCAATCAAGGGAAAGAAGAGCTTTAACAATGGCTCTTCTGAAAACGCAACCAAAGACCCCAGGATGCAACAGCAACAGGCCAGCAGAATGCACTGGAAACTCTGGGTGCCCACGGGCAGGGCGCGCACCACGTGCCAGCTCCTGACTACGGCCCTCGTTCCCAGGCATGGGCTGGGCACCAAGAAGGCAGGCAGTGCCCGGGGCCACCGCCTGCGGAGGGGCGGCGACAAGCCTCAGCGAGGGGCCGGGCGGGAGCTCCTGCAGCTGAGGCAGGACCTGGCGCGCTCACCTCTTGTCCAGGAAGATGAGGGCGGTGATGCCCGAGGAGACCTCCTCGCTGCTGCAGCACAGCACACCCTCGATGGCGTCCCACACCTGCGAGCCCCGACGCCATGAGCCCTGCCTGCCGGCCAGGAAGCACACGCCACCCCCCCCAGCGCCCCCAGCCCCCCCAGCGCCGCCCCCCAGCGCCCCCGCCCACCTCCAGGCGGCCGCTGCTCCGCCCCAGCACGATGAGGTTGCCCTGGAGCTCCAGGCTCCAGATGGAGCCGTCTGCGCTGGGGGCCCAGGGGAGGGCTGGGGAGCCCTTCTCGGGAGAAGAGCCCCCCTCGTCCTCAGGGCCCGGGGGCGGCGCGGGCCTGGGGGAAGGCGGGCGCAGGGCTGGGTGCGCGCCGGCAGCCAGCCCCTCCTCCTGGTACAGCTGCTGCACCAGGCGGCTGAAGTCGTAGCCCGGGGACCCCCGAGCGCGGCCGCAGCTGGCGCGGTGCCGGGGCTCAGGCTGCGCCCCCGAGGCCCCGAGCCGAGGCTGCGCCGAGAAGTTGGTGTCGATGAGGCAGGTGAGGTCCGGCTGGTCCCGGAAGAGGGGAAGTGGAGAGGGGACCTGGGGCCGGGGTCGCGGCGGAGGGCTGTCCCCAGGCTCCTCCGGGCCCTTCCCGCCGTCTGACAGCCGCTCCCAGCTCTCCTGGGCCTCAAGCCCGCCACCGGCGCCTCCGCTGTCCCGGCGCAGCCTGCAGGGGGCGGGAGCGGGCGGCGGCTTGGTGGGGGGGCGTGCGGGGCGGGGCGTGGGGAGGGGGCACCCGCCGCACCTACCCTGGGTGCGGGATGCGCGTGAGGCAGTCGCCGGTCTGCGCGTCCCACACGCGCACGTGGCCGGCCAGGCAGCAGCTCACCAGCAGCATGCCGTCGCTGGCCAGGCACTCGATGTCCTGCGGGCGGCACGGCGTTGGCGGGGGTCCCGGCACCAGGCGCCGCCCGCCGCCCGCCCCCGCTCACCATGAGGTGGCCCCGCAGCACGAGGGGCGTGATCTCCGTCTCGGGCGGCGCGTAGCCGTAGTCGTCGCAGGGCAGGTCCCCTCGCCTGCGCCGGCCGGGCCCGCCCCCGGGCTGCCCGTAGTTGCGGGGGCAGAGCACGCGGTAGAGGCAGAGCAGCAGCAGCACGAGGGCGATGCCCGCGGCCAGGCCCAGCGCTGCCACCCTGGCGGGGGACGCGGCCGTGAGGAGCGGCCGTGAGGAGCGCCCGCGCCCCTGGCCGCCGCCCCGCCCGCGCCCCGCAGGCCTTACTTGTACAGGGTGACGTCCCCGTGGGCCTGCGCCCCGCCGGGAGCCCCAGCGCCGGCCTCCCAGAGCCTGTGGGCAGCGGGGCCCGGCGGGGGCCAGGCACTGCGGCCGTCCTGCGGGTGCCGCCCCTCCAGGGCCTCCCTCGGGTTCAGGCGGAGGGTGACGGGGATGACGGGCAGCAAGCTGACGTACCTGGGCCGGGGGCGGGCGGCCTCAGCGGGGACGGTCCTCACCCCCAGCCCCCTCCCTCCCCGCGCTCCACAAAGGCCTCAGAGACCAGCCCCTGGGCAGCTGCCCCAGCCTGGGGTGGGGCGGAGCGTGGTCCCACCCCAGCGCGCTCCGGCAGCCCCATCCTGCGCTCGCAGGCCCCAAGGGGGCTGAGCTCCCTCAGCCCCTCCTGGCACAGGGTGGGCAGCAACGAGTGGGTGGATGGCCCCAGAGCAAGGACCCAGGGCCCCTCTGCTGGGCTGTGACTGCTGGGAGCACCGGCTGCCACCCCACAGGCTTCTAGATTGTTTTCAATGATTTGAAGGAAAACGCAGAATTCAAACCACCGGGTCTCCTACGGCAAGCTGAGCCGGCAGGGGTTTCTCTGAGGCCGATGGGCTGAACCTATGAGCGGGAAGGGGCAGCTGGCACCGCCACCTCACCTCTTGGCCAGTGTGATGTTGTAGTAGCTGAAGAGCGTCGGCCAGTGGCGGAAGGACAATTTCCTCCAAAGTTCCTCGTCTTCAGGCCCCCAGGTTACCTCTGGGACTGGGCCGACATGGACTCCCTCTGCCAGACCCCCGGGCTTGGGCGGCTGCCCTGGTGATGTCTGGTTCTCAGCTGGCTTCGGGGCGTCGGGTGGGAAGATAGAGAAGGCGGGGTCCGGGTGGCTGGCGGGCAGCACGCTGCCGGGCACAGGCATGGGGGCCAGGGCGCCCTCGCCCAGCGGGCTCTGCTCCGTCACCTGGGCAGCCAGGTAGGTGCGCAGCCCTGCCGGGTCCGTGTACACCAGGATGCCAATCCAGACGACGGTGCCGGCCTGCAGGGGTGTCGGGTGCTCAGCGGGGCCCCAGAGAGGAACTGCCCCCGCCCTGGCAGCCTTGACCCTCAGCTCTGGGAGTGGGGAGAGGACGCAGGCCCCAACTTGCCCTCACCCAGCTGCCCCGAGAACCCCAGGGAGGCAGTGGTGCCTCTGCCTGAGGGCGCCGGGGCTGCTCTTCCCTGAAACGGGCTCATCTCAGGAACAAAGCCACCAGGGCCTGGACAGCAAGCGGGCGAGTAGCCTCCCAAAGCCGGGCTGCAAGGGGTCACCAGGGGCTGAGGCGCACCACCAGGAGGGAATCTGGGCGCTGGGCCTCTGGGGGCGGGCAAGGTGGGCAGGTACCATGATGAGGCGCTGGGCCAGGCGGGTGCGGGCCAGGAAGTAGACGACACGCAGCCTCTTGGGGAGCCGCAGGTTTCGAAAGGAGGACGGCTGCAGCGTGATGGTGTGGGGCCGCTCGTAGCGTGCTGGCCGTCCCGCTGGCTTGGCCGGGGGCAGGCAGGCCTCAGGGGGCAGCCGCTTGTTCAGGTCTGCTAGCTGGAAGGGAGCCGTGGTCGGCGCCGGGCCTGGCCGTGCAGCACTGCCCCTGCCTGAGGTCTGTACCTCTCCCCAGAGCTTCCCTGAGGCAGACCCTCCTACCTCCATCCGGCGAATGTCAATGGACAGGACGGTGGTAAAAAACAGCATCTGAAGGAAGAAGTCAGACACCAAGCCCACGACGGCAAAGAGACAGAACTCCTAGAATTAGAGCAGACGAGGGGTCATGACCCAGGAGCCCAGAGCAGCAGCCCCCTGCCTCCAGGGAGCCTCAGAGCCCACAGGGCGCTGGTGGGCAGGAAGAGCAATGAGACGCGGCGGCAGCTCTGAGCTGGGAGTGGCCACGCAGGGGCAGGGGCAGCGGCTCACGAGGCCCACCAGGGGGCGGCAGAGAACCCTACACCTCGGGCAGGAGAGGGCTGAAGGGTGGGTGCCCGCCGGGGCCTGGGGGAGGCAGGGCCTTATAGAACTTGGACACCTCTGGGACCCCCCAGCCCACACCCCACTGAACACCTGGCCCTGCTCAGGCACCACCACCAGCACCTACCACGGCCCAGGCCTGACCCGACTTCAGGGCCCCTGGCCAGTGACCACACTGGACCACCGAGGGGAGGGAGAGGCGGGAGGGTAAATCCAGCACTAAGACTCAACAGGGATGTCTCTCCACTCCCCAAGCTCTGTCGATACATGGGATTTTCTCAGACCTGAGTTTCCTCTCCTGCCCCTGTGGATACCTGAGACGTCAGCATGTCTGCTGCTCCAATCTGGGTAAGATGACAGGACCCAGCACACAGCGGCAGTGGCCATGGCTCTGCCGGGCCCTGCGACACTGCTCCGGGCTGCCTGGGGCTAAGCCTGGCGCCCTGCTGCCTTCTGCTCAGCCCAGCCCTCAGCAGGCCTGCCGCCCGGGGACAAGGACGGGGCAGGAGGCGGCGGCCTCACCCCCTTGCTCTCTCCTCCCCTAGCGAGGCCAGTAGCAGCCCAGGCTTCCAGCTCCACCCAAGTCACTTCCACCTCCGCTCACAGGTCCTATAGTGAGTGAGGGGACTTTGGCAAGCAGCCGTCTGGAGGCTGCAGCTGTGGGACCAGGTCAGGGGCCCCACAGTGCTTCTGCCTGAGGAATGGGAAACTGGGACTGGCTGAGCAGACTGCACGGCCAGGCGCCAGCCTCCTGCCCTGAGAGGAGAGCGGCAGGAAGGGAAGGACGGGGTCGGAGGCTGCCTGCCCGCCCGGGAGTGCAGAACTGCAGCCCTGCCAGGGCCCCCAGGGCCTCCTGAGCCAGCACATCAGGTGCACTCTGCCCCGTGACCAACACCTGGCCGCGCACAGGTTCCATCTGCCCGTGCCAAGAGGGCACACCCTGCTGAAGCTGCAGAGCTGGGGACCCTGGCGATGGGCTCCACGCTCACCAGCTCCAGCCCAGGGAGCAGCCTCAGGTGCAGCCCTGGGGCCTTACCTGGATGGCAGGCACTAGGGTGAAATAACCAATGAGGATGATGCCCAGCTCTGTGGCCACGTTCTTCATGATGGACCAGCTTTCACTGCTGAGGCCTGCAGAGGACGACAACGGGGCCATGGGACCAGCCCAGCACTGCCTCTGCCTCAGCTGAGCTTATGTCCGCACTAACTCCATGGCCCTCAGCAGGGCAGAGGCAGGGGGAGGGCCCTCCAAGCAGCCATTCCTCCAAAGTGCCCCAACCCTCCAGAGCCTGCCCTTGCCCTGGCTCCAAGGTGCTGCCACCACAGCTGCAGCCTGCAGGGTACAGGGGAGAGCTCTGAACCGTCAGAAGGGAGAGGCGGGGTGCTGAAACGGGCAAGCCCAAGAGGAAGGCTGGGTGCTACCCACTCTAACCCTCCACGTGATGTCCCATCTGGTCCATCTGGGCACGGCCTATGAGCGTGCCCACCCGCCACATGGCAGAATGGCTAGAGGGGCAGAAGAGCTGGCTGCGTTCTCCCTGAAGCCCCTCCTGGGGGAGCCCCTGGGCCCCAAGCCATCGCACGGCCATGTGCACAGCCTGCTCCTAGCCCCTGGGGGCAGTCCCCCCATCCTGTGGCACCACACGCAGCTTACACAGGTCTGCTGAGCTGACACACAGCCTGCTCCAGCCCCGTTCCCCTCGGACATGGGGTTAGGAGTCCAGGCCCCCAGGGCTGGAAGCTCTCTTTCCTGGCAGCTCTGGAGGCAGCATCTCTGAAGTGACTAGCTTCAGGGGCCTGGGCCAGTGTGGGAGGGTGAGACGGAAAAACACCAGGCACTTGCCCAGATGGAAGCCACTGGCAAACACACAGGCCCAGCAGCAGAGTCTGGTATGAACCAGGACAATGTCCACTTCTGTCACCCATGGTTGCTCGGGGCAGGTGCCAAACAAGATGCCAGGGCCTGGCCCGCTGTGTGTCATGTTTCGGGGGCTCCCTGTTTCCTCAGGGAGCATGGCAGCACGTCCCCACCTCGGCCCCGAGCTACCTTGGGCGATGCGCAGCTTCACCTCGAGGTCCACTGGGGTCGAGACCACTGATTTGGTGAGCACCAGCACGTTCTCCAACCCAATAACCACCACAAGGTAGGGGAAGATTTCGCTGGGGACAGAGAGGTTGAGGGACAGTGCTGTGGGGGCTTCTCAACAGGCTCGGGCCCCCCGGGAGGCTGCACTGGAGGCTGCTGAGCGCCTCCTACAAGCACAGGCCAGAACCCCCACCTTTCTTACCGGCCCTGATGGGGCCTCGCTGCCCACATGGCTCCGAGCCTGCAGGCAGGCTGGAAGCCTCATCAAGGGGCCGCCAGCCACCGTCTCCACCCAGCCAGCACAGAGGAGGAGGGCCGGGGGAAGCTGGGCTGCCCAGCCGCCAGACCACAGCTCCCGCAGCCCTTCCCTCCCCAGAGAGTGCTGGCCAAGAGAAACTGCTGCTGTCAAAGCCCCCTCCATCAACCCCAGGCCAGGCCATCGTGGCTGAACGGAAGCAAATGAAACCAGGAAAGGCCCTAACCACCTCTGCTGAGAATCAGTGCTTGGGGAAGAGCAGCTGTTCTTAAACAAAGCTATCCGCGAGCACAGCCCTTCACTACTAGGCATGGACTCAAAGTCTATGCGGCAGAGCGATGCGGCCCGCGAGGGCCTGAGGAGGGTGTGCGGGGAGCGAGTGGGGTGGGCTGTGTGACACCAGCACGCTCAGGAAAGAAAGCAGGTGTTCTGTGCACAGAAACAAAACGCAAAATTCCTTTCCCTGCAACCGGCCTGGTGAGCCAGGGGGCAAAGAGGCCAGATGGTTCGCGGCCACAAACACCCAGGCAGCAAAGCCAGCGAAGGGGCCCAAAGCCCGAGCACAAGCCCAGGGAAGGCCTTCCAGATTAGGATTCTGAGAGAGATGGCAGATAGATCTTTTAAAACACTTACTCTAAAATGACCTACTTTATTAGGCATTTAAATGTTTGAATAGTAAAAACGAGAATAAATACACTGTAACCGTTGGGGAATTTGATGTAATTATGAATTCCAAAAATATAATTGGATCATGCCTGTAATCTGATCCGTTAATCTGGGCATGATTGAATTATGATTAGGGCGTTGACTGGGCCATGTCAGTCAGTAGGGCGTTGAGCCCCACCCCCTGGTGGGTGGGGAATTGAATATAAAAGGCAAGGCAAAGAACAGAGTT
>JAQZBX010092621.1:0-12251 GCA_029593785.1 Cabassous unicinctus
CACCCAAAGCACATGCAACAAAAGAAAAAATAGATAAATGGGACCTCCTCAAAATTAAACACTTTTGCACCTCACAGGACTTTGTCAGAAGGGTGAAAAGGCAGCCAACTCAATGGGAAAAAATATTTGGAAATCACATATCTGATAAGGGTTTAATATCCAGGATATATAAAGAGATGTTACAACTCAACAATAAAAATACAAACAACCCAATTAAAAAATGGGCAAAAGACTTGAATAGACATTTCTCCAAAAAAGAAATACAAATGGCAAAAAAACACATGAAGAAATGCTCAACATCACTCATGATTAGGGAAATGCAAATCAAAACTACAATAAGATATCATTTTACATCTCTCAGAATGGCCACTATTAAAAAGACAGAGAACTACAAGGGCTGGAGAGGATGTGGAGACATAGGAACACTTCTTCACTGTTGGTGGGAATGCAGAATGGTACAACCACTATGGAGGACTGTTTGGCAGTTCCTAAGGAAGTTGAACATAGACTTGCCACATGACCTTTCAATACCACTACTGGGTATATACCCAGAAGAACTGAGAGCGGTGACACGAACAGACATCTGCACACCGATGTTCATAGCAACATTATTCACCATTGCCAAAAGTTGGAAACAACCCAGGTGTCCATCAACAGACAAATGGATAAACAAACTGTGGTCTATTCACACGATGGAATATTATGCAGCTGTAAGAAGAAATGAAGTCGTAAAGCAAATGACAACATGGATGAACCTGGAGGACATTATCTTGAGCGAAGCAAGCCAGACACAAAAGGACAAATACTGTATGAATGGGTTACTATGAACCAAATATATTGTGTAACATATTGTTTGATTTAAAAATTTTTTTAGATGTATCCATTACATTTAATTGAGAAATGTATATATTTATTCATCTGTGTTTACTTTTTAGTTTTTTAATTGTTTATATTTTCGATTATTAAATGTACAAAATAAAGTTAAAAAAAAACACAAACTTACAATTTTCATCATCTTAAAGATCTAATAGTTATAATGCTCATTTATTTTATTAGTATCTATATAAACCTATGGAGATTACACCCAAGTAGAATAAAATTGAAACAATGGTAAAGCAAATAAATAAACAAATAATTTTTGTTGTCTGTTTGAAATAGGATCATAATAAAGGTCATTGTTTCAATTGGCTAGTATGTTTTTAGTTCCTTTTAAGTTATGGTTTCTTCTTTTTCCCCTTGAAATGTATTCACTGATGAAACAGACCTCTTGTCCTGCTAAGCTTCCCACAGTGTAGATTTCACTGATTACATCCCTGAGGTGTTTAACATATTCCTCCACCTCCTTTATTTCCTGTAACTTGGTGGCTGGCTCTAGCTGCCTAATGAGGCTGACATTTGATTTTTTGGCTGGACGGCAGTGGTGTCCCTCCATCAGGAGGCACTTAGTGGCTGGTTGTTTCTCCTTGTGTTACGTTAGAAAATGTTGGTGCTCAGCACCTAATTAATTCATTAGAGGTGGCCTGGTGGTGCTGTCCATCATTCCACCTCTGTCTGCTGGTTGGAATTCTTCTATAAAAGAGCAACTTCCTTGCATCCATGACCTGCTTACGCTGAGGTTCAGCTCTAATAGGAGAGGGAGAATAAATGCTTGCTTCTTTCCCTCTGTTTTACCAGTGTTCAGAATAATAAGTTGTTTCCCTAGCGTCCTGTGAAAGTGATCCTTGAGGATTTTGTTTCTTTGTTTTCATCATTTGAATGTATGGATTTAAACATATATGCTTCAATTCGCTGGCGTTTTCCCCTTGCTGTTTCCCCGTCTTCGACCAGGACAGGCTTCTTCATGTTGGCCGTTGAGTTCTTTTGAATAGCTTCCTTCCTGCATGACAAGATGTTCCAAGATCATTTGCACATTTAGCAAAGTTCATTTTAAATAGATTTCCTTGGTGATTCTTTTAAGGGAGGTCTAAAGACCACAGTTCAACGTTCACAGGCCTGAGCAGTTTGCCCATTTCAAGCCCGTGTTGCTCGTTCTTAACCCGATCATTTAAGTTTCATCTGACAACATTCCTGCCTGGTTAATGAAAGGGGATGTTACCAATGGTGTCAGAGAATACCACAGGATTGTAGGGATGGAAGTTCTCACACTTATCTCTCTTTTTTTGGGGGGGAGAAGTATATGTTATATATATAAAACCCCCATGCCTCTGCCAACGGTGGAGTGCCGCAGGCGATGCTGACGATGATCATTTACCCTTCTAAGCCATCACCATGCTAGAGGCCTTGCGAACACTATTTCCTCTCAGTGTGTATGTCAGGCCTCCGACAATGCTGCATTTTGCAGATAAGAAAACTGTGGCTGACAATCTTTTCTGGCCTCTTAACAGGCAAGTGCCTTCTGAAAGTCCCCTGGCAGGAACTGGGGACAGGCAGGGGGAAACAGAGGAAGCAAAAGGCTTCGTAAGCCGAGCTGTCCCACTTGGTGCTCTCAATCCCTCCTTTGGCCATTCAAACTCTGATTCCCAGGCTTTGGCGGCTCTCTCTCTAGTGTTGGGAGGAGGGCTGATATCAAAGGAGCTTGAAGTGAGTTGCTAATGACCCACTGGAAGGATCCCTGTGGGGTCACGCCATTTTAAAACAAGTTTGTTGGCTCAAATGTGGAAAATGTGGGGGAGGTATTTTGAAGCCCAGGTACAAACTTACTTCCATTTCCTCATCCAGTATCACTAGAAGGAGATCAGAACTTTGGTTTTCAAACCGTGTCTGAGTGGAGGGACATGGACAGTTTCGAAAATTCCTTCAACTCACGAGGTCATTACCGATTTTTAGTTTTCCCTTCGTAAGGAAGTACATTAATCATATAAAGCATCTTGGCAAATCAGATCTTCTCCGAAAACAACTAAAATGATTCAACAGTGCCTTTCACATTGTATGAAGACTCTCCATTCACGTTGCTGAATTAAATTCATTTGGTTACGTACAAAATGAAGAAAGAATGAGAGGAAAGCTAGGTGCATTATGTGAAATGAATGTGGCAGGAAAAAAAAACTTCCTGTATTAAAAATTCTTCCAAGACACAGTTAACATAAGGCTAAAAGTGATGTAGGACACTGTGAAATGAAACCACCAAGTTTAGACACAGGGCATCTGGGCAAAGGGCAGCCACAGTCAGCAAAAGCACAGAGGGCCTGAAGAATTAGAAAATAGGACAGGAATGCTTTTTCTTTTTTTCTTTTTTATTTTAAAGATTTATTTATTTTATTTATCCCCCCCCTTGCTGCTTGTGCTGCTGTGTCCATTCGCTGCGTGTCTTCTCTGTGTCTGCTTATCTCCCCCTTGCTGTGAGGTCTGGCCGCATCAGCCCATGGCCCCAGAGGAACCGGGCTGTGGGGTTTCAGTGCTCGGGGAGGCAAAGGTGAGAGTCCTGAGCTAGGAACCCCTCAACTTCTAGGCTCCACCTTCTTCATCTTCTCTCTCCTTAATAGGGTCAGCGAGGTGAGATGGCAGAAAGGGCCTCGCAACGCCACTCGAAAGAGACTTTTCGTGTTTAATGGTATCCGTGAACAACTCTAGTGAGGTAAGAAAGTCAGCTGAGAGCTTTAACAGTTGCAGTATCTGGGGCCTCATCTCCAGAGGTCCTTACTTAGTAGGTCTGAGTTGGAGCCCCCATTTTATTTACCGCCCCCCCCCAAACACACACACCCTGGGTGAGCAAAACTCCCCTGGAGGACTTTCTCCATTAAATCCTCAAAGCAAACCCATGAGACAGCTACTTGTGGAAACCCCATTTGACAGATGAGAAAAACGAGGTGCAAAGACTTTAATTTGCTCAAAGTCTCATAGCTACAAAGTGGTGGAACCAGGTTTCAAATCCAGACCTAACTCCATTTAACAATTTACTACTTATACTATAATTACATCATTGCCGTTAAAATTCATCAGAGAATAGGAAAAAGAGAGAGAGAAATAACCAGAAGTGTCCATCTGCAAACACCTCTAATTAAAAGTCCCTTTAATAAAGTCAGCAGGTTCCTCCCTCCCTTCCATCCTTCCTCTTCCTTCCTTCCGCTTCCTTCCTTCCTTCTCTCCTCTCCCTCTCTCTCTCTCTCTCTTAATCACACTATGCTCATCCTGAGCTTGGAGCTTTCAGTTGGATTCACCAGCCAGCAAAGCAGCAACAGTTCATCATGCATTTCTACGTGATGGGCCAAGGTTGAGCTTCACTGAAAACTATGCAATACATTTGCAATAAATCTATTTTTGCCTTGGTGCCACTGAAATACTGAGGCTCTTACCAAAAGTGAGGAATTTCAGATTTATTATTTTCAATAGCAAAGGATATTGCCGTGACAACTAAGTACTAGCAGCTCCCCAGGCCCAGATGGGAAGCCCTGTGGAATGTTGAAGGAAGTGACAAAAAGAACTGGGACAGATGCCTCCTCTTCTGTTCTCGTTTCTTAAGCAAGTGTTTTCTGTCGCTGTGCACTCTGCCACCCCCCTCTTCCAGCTCCTTTGAATTCAGAACAATTGTTGAGGTATTGCTGGCAGGGTCCTGAGGTAGGTTTCCCACCTTTCTGTGGTTCAGAAATAAATTTCACTTGAACGTCTTCAGTCTGGTTGAGCAGAATTTCTGAATCTTTTTTGAGCCATGGACCCCTGTGACAGCTGGTGAAGTCTATGGAACCCTTCTCAGAGCGTTGTTTAAATACATAAATAAAATATAAAATAAAACAAAATAAAATGGAAACCAATTATATTGAAATATATAATAATGGATTATCCATTATTATCCATTGAAATTATCCATTATTTTAAAAATCTTGTAATATAGTAATATGTGTTTCCGTATCCATGCACCTGTGGCAGGGTGAATGGCCACCATAATTTTGAAGTCAGGATGACTGTAAAAGATTTTTCAAAATAACTGTGAGAATTGTAATGTGATATGGATATATCTGTGAGTTCTATTGGAGACAGTGACATGTGCTACTAAAACTTCTGGGATGTGTTACTTACTTTTATAATTGAAGGAAATGCTAATGCTCAGCTACAAGTTAGAGGAAATAAAAATGTAGCATTTCCCCATCCAAGTTCATGAACCCCTTCAATTCTTTCCACAAACTTCTTGGTATCTGTGGGTCTCAGGGTAAGAATCCCTGGACAAAAGAGTCCCGTCTGCAAAAAGGCACCCTGGTGAAAGGCTTCGGGGAGAATTAAATGTTGAGAGTGATCACAGTATATGGCAAGTCTATAGATTTCCTTTCACACGGAATGAACTTTCTTGTTCATTATTTTTCAAAATTTTGAAAAATTTTTTCAAAATATATTTTTTCAAAAAAATAGTTTTCAAAAATTTTTCCAAAACTTTGGGAAAAGGGGGAAGGCTGGTTAAGAAAAGAAGGCTGTGCAGAGGGGGTGTAGCTCTGTGGTTGAGTGCCTGCTTTGCATGTACAAGGTCCTGGGTTTAATCCCTGGTACCTTCTTTAAAAAAAACAAAGAAGGGTTAGTGGAGGCAGATCCCAACATTCCTGGGATGCAAAGACTGGGCCCTGGACCAGTTAGGAGCAGCCTCAGACTCAGTCTTCCCTATATGCTCACACTTCACTCTTATAAGGTTGGAAAATGTCTAAATTAGTATACACAATCCATACTCGAATACCTTAATCTTACCAATGGAAGCCCATTTCTAGCATTTATCATGCTAACTAACAAGACACTGTTTTAGCCAATAACACCCATTTTTGGTATCTAGTAGCTTCCTAGAAAAGCCTAGGTTGCTGGTGGATACCTGAGTGGAAGGATTGCCCCTAGCCGTCTGCAGAGGGTAGCCCTTCCTACTATAAAGCCAGCTGAACACCAACATACTTGCATCTATATCAGTGATTCTTAAATTTTAGTGTGCATCAGAATCACCCAGAAAGCTTGTTAAAAACAGATTGCTGCGAAGCGGATGTGGCTCAAGCAGTTGGGTGCCCACCTACCACATGGGAAGTCTCAGGTGCGGTTCCCAGTGCCTCCTAAAGAAGACAAGCAAGACGTCGAGCTGACACAATAGGCTGGTGCGTCGAGCTGACACAAGATGATGCAATGAGATGGTACAACAAAGAGACGCAATGAGGAAACACAATGAGAGACACAACAAGCAGAGAGGTGGTTTAAGCCAATGGTTGCCTCCCTCCCACTTGGGAGGTCTCGGGTTCGGTTTCTAGTGCCGCCTAAAAAGACAAGCACACAACGAACGGATGCAGAGAGCCAACAGCGAGCAGAAACACCAGGGGTGGGGGGAATAAATAAATAAAATAAATGTTAAAAAAAACCAAACAGATTGCTGGGGAGCAGGCATAGCTCAAGTGGTTGAACATGTACTTCCCACATGGGAGTTACTGGTTCCAATCCTGGTACCTCCTAAAAACAAAACAAACAAAAAACCCAATTTGAGCTGATGAGCTCCGGCTTCCCAATATGAGGTCCCAGGTTCAATCCCTGGTCCCAGCACTAAAAAAAAAAAAAAGATTGCCGGGTCCCACCCCCAGAGTCTCTGACTCAGTAGGTCTGGCCTGTAAATGGCCTGTAGGGGAGGCTGATGCTGTTGGCTCCTGCACATTACTTTGAGAACCACTGACCTCCATTCTGTAATTTAAGTAAATACAGCAAATGTTCTTCGCAGAACATTTATCATCCATCATCCCAAAACATTGCCCCACACCTTTTTGTAGCAAACATGTCCCTCTACTTCATTTCCAGTCCCTGGTGACTGCTGGTCTGTTTTCTACCCTTATAGTTTTATCTTTTCCAGAATGTCATATAAATGGAATCATATAGTCTGTTGCCTTTTTTTGGGAGGGTGGGTGGTAGGGTTGTTTTTTTAAATATATTTTTAAATTGAAGTATATTATTCATACATGAACATACATAAACAATAAGTGTATAGTAAAAGTTGTAACTTAACAAAATAAACATGCATAACATCAAAAAGGGTCCTATACATCACCCCTCCACCAACACCTTGCATTGTTGTGAAACAAGACTGTAGCCTTTTTAGTCTGGCTTCTTTCACTTAGCAATATGCATTTGAGGTTCAGCCATGCTATTGTGTGTATTAGTAATTCGTTCCTTTTATTACCAATTGCATATTGTGAGCTGGACATTTTGGAATTCAAGTTTAAACTGATTAGCGCACATGATAGCACACAGGTTAGCCTGGAGTATTTTCAAGTAAATGTACAGGTATCATAGCACTGTCCTCATGAGAATGTGTGTTTAGGATTCTGGTCTCCCCATGCCCTCCTTATTAACTGCCAATCACTTTTCTACTCTGTAGCCCCTGAATTCCCTAAAATGACTTAGGCCAATTTCCCTTCAGGCCAATGCATTCTTCTTTTTTACTTGTGACTTATAATGCAAGTATTTTATCGAAAAGATTTCTAGAATAGAGCTGTCCAATAGAAATATAATGCAAATCACATACTAATTAAAGTGTTTCCAGTTAGCCACATTAAAAAAAGGAAATCAGGTAAAATGAATATTAATCAAATATTTTACTTCACCCAAAATATTATTTCAACATGTAACCAATATTGAAAATTTATCACACCAATATTCATAGCAGCATTATTTACAATAATCAAAAGGTGGGAACGCCCCAAAGTCCTTCAACAGATGAATAGATAAGCATTGGGATATACACATATCAGAATATTATTCAGTTGTAAAAAGGAATGAAGTTCTGACACATGCTACAATGTGCATGAACCTTCAAGACATCAGTGAGTGAAATAAGCTAGACACAAAAGGGCAAATACTGTGTGATCTCACTTATATGAAATAATCAGAATTTGCAAATTCATAGAGACAGAAAGTAGAGTACAGGTTACCAGGGGAGGGGTGAGGAGAGATGGAATGAGAGTGCCTAAGAGATGTACGGTTTCTGTTTGGGGTAATGGGAAAGTTCTGGCAATGGATGGTGGTGAGGATAGCACAATATTGCAAATATGATTAATGCCACTAAACTGTATGTTTGAGAGAGGTTGAGTTGGGAAATTTTATGTTGTATGCATTTTTCCACAATTAAAAAGAGAGAAAGACTAAAGAGACAATGACAATTAAATGCTGCAATACATGATCTTGGGCTAGATCTAATAATGGAGGAGAAAATGCCCAAAAAGATATTATTGGGACAATTGAAAGAATTGGAATATAGACTGTATGTTTTATATCAATGTTAAATTTCTTGAACGTGATAACTGTCCTTAATGTGTATTAGGAAATGTAAATAGACATATTAAGTGTTCAAGGAGCATGGTTTACACAGCCGACTCTCAATGTTTAGGAAATAGAGAAGTATTTTATCTATTTAAAAAACAGAATGACGTAACAAATGTGGCAAAATGTTAAAAGTTGAGATAATTTATTAGAAGATTATATTTGCTAGTTAAAATATCCATGCTTCCTCATTTGGGATATAAATGAATACCATCAATGTTTGATATATTTGAATAATTACTGTAAAATTCCTATTTATTTGGCACTTACTAGGAACCAGGTGCTTTGCACCTAGTATGGCATTTAACCTTTGTCATAGCCTGGGAGGGAGGCGCTGAGGCTCAGAAGTCAGCCTGTGTGTGCAAAGTTGCACAGACACTGGAAGTAGGGGAGCTGGGGTCCCACCCAACTTCATCTAATGTCAAAGTCCAGGGGAGCTGAGTGTATCATCCAGCACCGAGCAGATCCTAGACCTAAGAGGTGAGGCATAACAGTAGTTGTCCATTTAATAAATAAGTGGATCCGCATCCAAGCCCAAGCTATCTACATCTAAAAGGTATACATTAATAACAACTGCGAATATTCTCGCTGTCCTGATTTTGTGATAATCAGGGTAAGCTAAACATTCACTACATTAGAAACCATGCATGTGTCCCCAGACCTAGTTTTTCTCCCTAGGTATGGTTTTTAGAATGCTGGTGATAAACTAAGCCTGATTTATTATATGACCATCCTGTATGGGAAATGACTGTAACTCTAGGTATCTTTGGTCAACCTTAAGAGATATAGCAGGGGGCGGATGTGGCTCAAATAGTTAAGCATCCATCTCCCATATGGAGGGGCCTGGGTTTGATCCCTGGGACCTCCTGGTAAAAATTAAAAAAAGAAAATATAGAAGGCATGTGGGCCACCAGGCCCCGTGCGTGGGTGCGCCGCCAGGGCCCACAAGCGGGTGCGCCATCAGACCCTGCAAGCCACACAGCAAGATGATGATGTAACAGGAGAGTGACACAAGGAAGAGCCAAGATGAGACACACCAAAAAACCAGGAACTAAGGTGGCGCAGGCGGTAGGACACCTCTCTCCCGCATCGGAGTTTCCAAGGATTGAATCTCAGTGAAGACAGAAGGAGAAGAATGAGAAGAGAGGGCAGGAAACAGACACAGAGAGTTGCCCAGCGAATGGACACAAAACAGCAAAAACGGGGTGGGGGGGTGAAAATGGATAAAAATAAGTAAATAAATAAATACATCCTTAAAAAAATGTGTAGGGGAGTAAGATATGGACTATAGTTAGCAGTAATACTTTGACGATGCTCTTTCATAATTTGTTAACAAATGTTTTGCAACAATGCAAAGTATTTGTGGTGGGGTGATGTGTGGGAGCCCTGTATGGTATTATGCATGTTTGTTTGTAAGTTCACAATGTTTACTGAATACTTATTTTTACGTATGTTCATGTATGAATGATCTACTTCAATAAATTGTTTTTAAAAAAATATGGACATATGAATGTATTGACAATTTCAAGATACACATCAAAGTTTATTTTGTTAATACAAATATATGCTATATTATAGAATATATAATACAACATATAATATATAAGCAGTATTATATATACTCTTATGTGCACAACTCATTGAACTTTGATGTATGTACACACATATATAAAAATATGTGTGCAGGGAGTGGATGTAGGTCAAGTGGTTGAGTGCCTGCTTCCCATTTATGAGGTCCTGGGTTCAAACCCCAGTATCTTCTAAAAAAAAAAAAAAGTGCATATATATGTTTTTATATATATATATATATATGAAAAAGAAAGTAACTTAAAAAATTTTTTTTTTAAAAAGTGTTTTCGAGGCAACGTCTCTGGCTTGGAGACAACAACCTCAGTTGGGCAAAGGTGAACCCCTGTCAACACCCTGGACGAGTCTCCTGAGGAGGCTCAATTGGGCTGGATTTGGAACCGGCTTGTTCCAAGGAGGCTGCTGAGCCTCGGCTTCCTTCCTCTCTGAGAGAAGAGATTTAACAGCACCTCATAAAGTGTAAGGCTTAAAAAAAAATGTCTGAAAAACCCTTAGCACCCAGGGCTCCAGAGTGATACAGCCTTCTCTCTCCCACTTCGGTGCTGGAGAACCTCAGTAAGTCACTTAAATTCTCTGGGCATCAGTTTCCCCATTGGAGAAAAATGGGGGAAAGGAGCAGTATTTACCTCATCAGGTTTTGGGGCGCGACACCGGCAGCAGTTCCTGTGCAGTGCTGAGCGTCCTACCTGACTCAGGGAAGGCTCGGTGCGCGCTACTGTCGTTCCTGCTGCTGCTGCTGGAAAACTGACGGGTATTGGGGAACTGATGAGTGAAAGGGAGAGAACAGATGAACGAAGGACTTTGCCAGAAAACCTAGGCCCTGTGGGGGCCCACACCTGGGAAAGATAAAGCACACAAGCAGGCTTAGCCCACACTCCTGATTGTGCTCCGTCCACAGCTGGTCCCATGGACTTGGTTTCTCAGCCTACATCTCTTCTCCATCATCCTGCCACAAAGCTTAGTTTGCTTATTTTGCAAAGCTTTTTGGCAGCTTCTAGCACTCCAATTTTAGCTTTTCTTCCGTTTCTATATATTTTGTGGTGTCACCCCCGCCGCCTGTGCAGGATTCGCTTGTCGATTAGGATCAAAGATTCTGGAAAAGGGCATTGACATTCCCACCTGGCACTGCGCCCCATCTGTCATTATACCCTGCAGGAGGGTAGAAAAGCCAGTGGCGTGTGAATGGCAAGCCAAGCTGGGGGCGAGAATAAGAGGAACCCCACTATTTTCGCACAGTACTGCACAGGCCAAGGATTCAGAAACCTTACAGGAAAAAGTAGTGAAATTATCACAAGGACAAAACAAGCATAAACACAACAGGGAAGAATGTGTTGAACTCGCTAAACCATGTTAATAGCTGCATAATGGCCAGGAAAATGGTAGGTTTTTCTAAAGGGGGAAAAAAAAGTAAAGCAATCTTTACTGCCCAGAGGGAGGTTGGATTTCACTTAACATGATACAAAAATAAGTTAAAAAAAAAGACTCCCGAAGCGTTGAGGCCAAGTAGCACTTCCAAAGGAAGCTTCTCCCCTCTGCCCAGAGGGAGATGGTTGTGGCTGAGGGAACTTCCTTTCTTGGATCATCTAGACAGCTGCTGGGGAGAGGATGGGTCTCCCCTGGGAGGTGGGTTTCCGTCAAGAGGTCTCTTGCTCGGAGAATGAACAATCATTTGTGCAGGAAAGTTTCTGTGGTGGAGAATTAAAAGAAATGAAAAAGCGCCCTACGAAAAGATGCGTTCTATTTACACGCTGTCCTGAATTTGGGATCTAAACCTTCTTGGGCAACCTTTGCGATTAGTGCAGTCACGAACCCCCGGAAAACTTATTTAAGATTCATGTTCCCACAGAAGCGTCCTTCCTTCACACCCAGGTGAGAAGTTCCACCCGCTTCTGAGATTTTTAATTTCAGAAAGGAAGCATTTTTCTTTTTTAAAAAAATATCTTTATTCATTTTTAAAATTATACAGGTAATGCATGCTCACTGGAAAACATTCCAGGAAAAGAAGAAAAGTCCAATGAGGAAAGGGCTGCACCCGAGCTCCACCACGCAGACTGGCTCGCCCCTTGGCAGCGCTTCCCGCCTCGGCCAGCGGCTGCGCGGGCCCAGCAGGCGAGGCTTTGGCCGGGAGGGGACCGCGCGTGGGTCAGTGGGCGGGGAAGGCGCGACAAGACGTCAGGTGGTGACAGGTGCTGCGAAGACAAACCCAGCGGGCAGCAGGGTGGCTGCGTAAGGGCCGCGAGGTTCCAGCTTGGGGGGCCAGGCCAGGCCTCTGGGGGGAGCTAACGCGGGAGCCCAGGGCTTGAACGAGAGAGAGGAAGGCGCGCGCGGTGTGCAAAGGAGCAGCCCTGGGGCTCCAGAAGCCGCGGGCAGCTTGCGTCCTGGGAAAGGAGAAGGGAGTGGGAGCG
>JAQZBX010092622.1:0-12253 GCA_029593785.1 Cabassous unicinctus
GTGATAGAGTCTTGCCAAACTCTCCTCTTAAGTAGTGGAGGTGGATGAAGTCTAGGGGAAGGTGATATCAGAACATTGAGGCAAGTATCATTATCTGTGATGAACCCAATTGGAACATAACTTAATAAGATATAATTTTTATTGATAAAGAATATTGCAGGTAGTCTTGTCTCAAAATAGAAGTAAAGTTGCTGCCCAGTTGCCCACAGCTCGATTCCGGGCATTGCCATGGCCCCTGTGGGGAGGAGGGACCTGATCCAAAGGAATGATTAAACTATGTATGACAGTTTAAGAGAACATTTTGAGAAATGGGACACACTCACAGATAGTATGGAGATGAGAGACCCCTAAACAAAAGTTACCAGAGGCTCTGGTTTTGTGACTTACTCTTGTAAGGAAGAGGTGGATGCCACAATGTGTGCTGGACCACACGAGGTTGATGGGTGTGTAGTGGAATCAGAGAGAGCTGTTTCCAGAGAGGATTCTGTGAAGCCTCGAACCCATCTAACAGTGAAGAAAAATTTTGTTGGTGGTATTAAAGAAGATACAGAAGAATATAAATTTTTTATTTAATTTTTTTATTAGAGAAGCTGTGGGTATATAAAACATTCATGCAAAAATACAGGCTTCCCTTATACCCCTCCAATAAAAAACTGTTTGCATTGGTGTGGAATCTTTAATACAATTTATATCACTTTGGTTTTTTTTATATTAATATATATTTTATTTTTTAAAAGATACATACATTACATAAATGTTACACAAAAAAATATAGGGATTCCCATATGTCCCACTCCCCACACTTTACACAACCTCCCATGTAAACATCCTTCGTTAGTGTGGCACATTCATTGCCATTGATAAATGTATCATGGGGCTTTGCCATTAAGCATGGACCACAGTTCACATTGTAGTCTACACTCTCTCCCACACTGTTCTGCATGATATGTGATGATACAAAATGGCCTATATCTGTCATTGCCGTGTCATTAAGGATGATTCCCAAGTCCCTAAAAAAAAACCATATTACAACTGTTTTCCCACTCTCTGCCCCAGAGACTCCAGTGGTGACTGGCTCAACATCGATGTTGAAATTTCTTCCATTGCTAGAATCAAAATATGTCTATAGTAGAATACCAGTAAGTCCACTCTAGTTCATAGTTTTTTCCCCAGTCCTGAGGATTCTGTGATGGTGATGTCCACTCCACCTCTGATTGAGAGGGGGCTTATGTGTCATGGGGATGATGGATGGGATTATCTTGCTTGCAGTTGCAGACTCTCTCTATTCCTTGGGATTGTCATTGTCCATCATCTTCTCTATGTTAGTTGTCCTGAGTGAGTCCATTGAGCTGTAGACTAGGTGTTGCATCTCCACTGAGGTTCCAGGCCCAGCTGGCACATGGACAGCCCAAAGATTTGAGTCTCTTGGACATACACAATTACTTGGTTGGCTTCTTGTGTCTCTGACCCTCATTCGTCTGGGAGTTGCTAAGCAGTGTCCTGGTTTGCTGTGCCCCAAAGCAGGTCCCCATGGCAGCCTCTGGCTTTTCCTTGTTGTTTTAGTGAGAGCTAAGAATTATATGTCTAACCCATTGTCCACATTCCCACAATCCCAGAGAATATAATTTGATAAATACTTTGAAAATTATGGCAAGATTGAAGACAAAGAAGCTACAAAAGATGAGCAGATTGAGATAAAGAGAGGATTTGCTGTTGGGACTTTAAATGTTGATAAAATTGTTGTTCAGAAATACCCCACTATTAATAGGCATAACTGTGACATGAAAAAGACCCATTCTAAACAAGATATGGAGACTGCTGGATCACGAAGAGGTCATGGAGGTGGATCTGACAACTTAATGGGCCATGGAGGGAACTTTGGAGGTGGTGGAGTGAACTTTGACCATGGTGGAAACTTTGGTGGAAGAGTAGATTTTGGTGGTGGAGGTGGTGGGAGCAAAAGTATCTGTGGAGGAGGTGATGGTGAATATAATGGATTTGGAGGTGATTCTGGCAACTAAGGTGGTGGTCCTGGTTATAGTAGTAGAGGGGCTATGGTGTAGGAGACCAGGATATGGAAACCAAGTAGGTGGATATGGTAGTGGAGGAGAAAATGATAGCTACAATGGAGGAGGAAATTTTGGTGGTGGTAACTATGATGGTAGTGAGAACTATAATGATTTTGGAAATTATAGTGGACAATGGCACTCAAATTATGGACCCGTGAAAGGGGGCAGTTTTGGTGGAAAAAGCACAGGCAGTCTCTATGGTGGTGGTTATAGACATGGTGGTGGAAGTGGTGGATATAGTAGCAGAAGTTTCTAAAAATTCAACAGAAAATGGCTACAGTTCTTAACAGGAAAGAGAGCCAGGCATTGGCAGGAAAGCTGCAGGTTTCTTTCAGACAGTCATGCCAAGTTCATTAGAGGAACTGTAAAAATCTGCCACAGAAGGACTGTTGATCCGTAGTGAGAAAAGTTACTCCAGCTTTAACAGGAAACTCTTCTTGTTTAGGATTTTCATAGCCACAGCTTGCAAAATTTGCAGCTATTGATGAATGCAATATAGTGTCAATTAAATGTACATTCCTGAAATCTTTTAACTGTAGTAGCTTTTCCTTTTTCTTTTCATTACATCAGGTATACTGTCCTCTAAATTATAGTAGTGGTACCAGGAATGAAAAATTAAAGAGTTTTAAACTTTTCAATATTTGTGTAGTTCAGCTTTTCTACATTTTAATACAGAAACTTAACAAAATGCAGTTTTGAAGGTGTTTTCTTGTGAGTTAACAAGCAAAGAAGATCATTGATGATTACTATTTTGTGTGAGTTTTTCTAAAGTTAACGGTAAAGAATCACCTACTGACTTGAGTTTAAGGGAAATCTGTTCTCCATATTTCCAAACCATTATATGAGAGGACACTGACATGTGGAGAGAATAGATATTTGTATGTTTGCAATGTGTGCTTTAGATAACAACTAGGATTGGGTATTTAAATTAGCATATTTGTGAATTTAACAGCATCAAGATTTATCTTCAAATGAAAAAATCTCAAAATTCCTATTTGTTTTTTGTGGATTCTCTTTAAAAATGTAATAATCACCTATCATTTTAGTGTATTTAGCTTTGCTAAAAGCCCTGGTTGTATTTAGAACATCTCTTTTCTATGTTTACTTTGGTCACACTTGAACTGCTGCCATGATATTATTTGGGTGTAAAGAAATCCTACTGTCCTCTGCTCAAATTCTACAATCGGGTAGTTGATTTTTTCCCTTTCTTACTACTTTAAAAACCATTCTTAAAAACTGTTCAAAATACAGGACCACTAAGCCTGCCGTATTCAAGCAAGTTAGTGGCTACCTTTGTTTTCCTTTGTAAAGCACAAGAGGCCCATAAATCTTCATTCATTTTCCTTGATTTAATGTTTTTTAAATTGATACAAGATCTCAAAGTAAGAGACTAAAAATCATGCATTTTGAACTCTTCCCTGGCTGGCATGATTTCCTGTTGGCCCCCTGTGAATTTTAGTGGACAAAATCAAGGATAATCTAGGTAAAATTATCCAAAATAACTTACTGCAGCAGAAATGTAGCACAATTGATTAGTATAAGCTTCTGACTTCCCCCATGTGAATTGAATTTTGAAAAGTCTGAATTTTTACTATTTCACTTTAATTCCCAAAGAACACACTGGGTTATTCCATGTGTATGTTTCAACCGAAATAATGTTGATATGGGTTATCATTTGTTTGTAAGACCCTGGTTGAGAAGACTTTTAGATAACAAAAATCATATATGAAAACTAATGTCTACTGTTCTGAATCAGCTAGGGCTTATAATTTGATTTGAGCCCTAAATATTTGCCCTGAAGTTACTTTTTTTTCCTTTCACATTAAACATTGAATTCAATGATTTTTTTTTTTTAATTTAAGAAGTATTAAGCAAAACAAACAATAAAAAGGGGAATGGGGCATGCTAGTGTTTGAATATGTTCTATCTCATTGCTCTAATTCTTTGCCTCTGTGCATTATTAATATTTGGATACATGCAATACCAGCATGGAAATCAGTATTCACAGATACTGAAGTTTTCCAGAAAACACTAACAAAATTAATAAATGTTACAGATACCATTCCATTTTTAATGAGTGTATGTGAATAAGCAGCATAGAAAATAGGCTATAAGAAAATGGTTAAGTCCTTAACAGCTTCAAGCATGGTTATAAAAATGGATGCCCTCAGTGCTCATAACTGAAACCTCAGTACTTGGTCAAAGTAATGCTTGGGAAGAATTTTATTAAAACTGAGCCAAACTGTTAAAAAAAGAATATTGCTGGTATCTGTTATTCATAATAGTTTAAAGTTTTCAAGTGCTTACTAATTGCCAGATGCTGTGCTAAAGTCCTTTATATGCATTACCTCATTTAGTCCTTGAAATAGACCTGCCAGTCAGGAATTTAGGAAGTGGTTAGGTGCATGAGCTCTGAAGCCAGGCTGTGTGGGTTCAAATCCTAGTTGTGCAGTTAGGAGCAATGGGTCACTGGTTAAGCATTTAAATCATGTAATTCTTAGTGTTCTCACATAGGGTGGCTTGTGAAAAATGAACACTTAAGTGTTAAACATTCAGAATCATGCCTGGCATGTAATGAGTCCAACTTTATTAACCAATGTTACTTTTGATATTTCAATTTCTCAGATGAGGGAACTGGATCTTAGAAAAGCCCAGTAGCTTCATCAAGATGTTTTTGGATAGTGAACAAAAAATCTACTGATGACACATCCCTCTCTCACTCACTTCTTAGGCACTGGCCATTTGGGCCTTAGGTCAGGGTCATTGTACTTGTTCTCCCGTCTGCCTGATTTTTACTACCCCCAGATGGCAGAATGACTGGCGTCTTCTCCTCCTTTGCATACTAGCTTAGATGCTTCCTAAGAAAGACCTTCTCTGGTCATCTAATCTAAAACAAGTACATTTCTTGATCACAGAACTCCAGCTATTTCCTTCATAATGCATACCACTGCAGCTGTAATAATTTATTTGTTTACTTGCTTATTTTCTGTATCTTTTTGCTTAGAATGTAATCTCCCTGGCGATGGTGCCAGATTTCTCTTTCTCATTGTGGTATCCTCAGACCGAACATTAACATCTACAAGGCACTCAGTAAATATTCACCTGGATATACCTAACAAAGATCCCAGTGCAGAGGAATGGGGAGAGCTCAAGATCCCTGGTTCAATGTTCTGGACTATAAATCAGCATAGCATTACAATCATGGTGACCCCTCCTACTTTTCCCTTGGCAGCTTTTCTGAGTGTCATTTGGAATGTGTAGTCCCTGCATGGTGATTCTCAAGTGACACACCTAAACAAGGTTTGGTAGGACAAGACAGTGAACAGGGCTCACAAGTATCCCAAGAAGACTGAGTCAAAGAAATAAAAATATAATTCTAGGAGGAAATGTATTCCATGTGAAGAAAAGAAGAATCAGATATAATGAGAATTTGGTCAGGCCAATAAATTTGGTTAAAAGAATTATCTTCTTAGCTGAAGAAATTAGAAAATTGTGATTTTTTTTTTGCTGTGCCTTGTTTGTTATTGTGAATTAAGGCAAAACTAGGCCCTGCCATCTTTCCAAACCACAGTTGATTGGACTCAATATACTCTTTTGTATCATCTGATCATGCTACTAGTGTAACTTGGCCTCTACCTCATCTACCTGTCTGGCTACCACACTAAAACATCTACAAAGCTCAGCAAATATCTGGCTGCCTTGGGCAGTGTCTATGCAGAACCACAAGTTTTCCTTAAAATGAAAAAATAGGCCATATTAATGATGGTATGATCCAAAAAAAACTCCAATTTATATTTCTGCATTGTTAACATATAGCCATGAAATTTGTAACCGTGTTTGGTCTATAGTAGTCACTCAGTAATAATTGAATATATAAAAACATTAATGAACATGAAACATTTCTTTAATTCTAGACCATTGGCTTCATTTGAAGATCCATAACAATTAACTAGAGAATAGGGAGAAAGAAAGGGTGAGGTGTTTAACGTGTAATAAAATTGTTTCATTCTCATACTCTTTCCAAGTTTTAGATCAAATAAATAAGACCCAGGCATGGGGAAGGGTAATGAGACAATCATCATTGGTTTCATTTTCCTGGGCCTCTTCTCTGACTCCAAGAATCCTGACATTCTCATTTCCATCATCCTTTTGACTTACATTATTGCTGTTCTTGGAAATGTCTCCTCATCTGGCTGCACTCCCATCTCTATACCCCCATGTATATCCTGCTAAGTCAACTGTCACTTATGGATTTGACTTTAAGTTCCTCTACTCTCACCAATATGGCCACTGATTTCTTCTCAGGGAAGAGAAATATTTTACAAATTGGCTGTGGGATCCAGATGTTCTTCTCCTTGACACAGGAATACCTGAATATGATCTCCTGACCCTCATGGTCTATGACTTCTATGCGGGCATCTGTACACCACTGAGATACCTGGTCTCATGAGTCCCAGAGTCTGTCTGGTAATGGGCTTCACATCTTGGATGGGGAGTTATCTTACTTTCTTCTCCCATTCTGTATATATAATGCAATTCCCTATCTGTGGCTCCAGGGAGATTGACCACTTCTTCTGTAAAGTGATGGATTTCTTAAAGCTGTCCTGTAAGGAGACATCACTTTATGAGAAAGTTGTATTGGCTACAGACACAATATTGATCCTCATCCCATTTGGCCTCATCTTGGCTTCCTGTGCCCTTATCTTCCTCACTGTCTTCCACATGAACACTCCCAAAGGCAGGAAAAAAAACCCCACCACTGACTCTTCCCACCTGAATGTAGTGAGCCTTCTATTTCATTCAGTCATGATTATCTACATGATCCCAGGTTCCTCCCTTCCCTCAGAACTAGATCAACATCACTTTGTATTTGACACCGTAATTACTCCACTGCAGTCTCTGAACAAGGAGGTAATGAGGGCTCTACAGAAGGTCCTGGAGGGGTCACCCATGCCAAATTAATATGGGAGCATTCTGCAGCTGAAAACACAAATGTCCTTATACCAAAAGGCAAATCTATATGATGAAAAACCTAACTTAGCTACTGCATTGACCATATGTTTTTCTCTCACACTTTCTTGGTTTCATTTCTCTATTTGAAAGTTTTATTCTCATGCCTCTTATCATGAATCAAATCTTACTGTGAGCACTTTATGATGCAAGAATGCCCCAATTTAAAGAGGAAAGAAAAGTTTCCAGGATTATTTCTGAAGGTGGAAGGTAATAGGAAACCAAACTCTCCCAAAATGTGATAAAATTTGGAGAGGGTGTTCTAATCTGGGGATTAATGACCCCAAGGATAATGGACTGAGGGATGACTGTGAGATGATCTATTTTATTTGAAAATAATATATACTCCAGGAATCTTTGCATTACATCTATATCCAAATTATATTATTTCACCTTTATTTATAAGTGTTTAAATTTATTTGTTGATGGTTTTGCTATCATTCTACCTCTAATACACTGTAACATCCTTGAGGGCAGGGAGTTAACCTTATTTGATGCTCTTTTCCCAGAACCTAAAGAAATGTCTGGATTATATCAAGAGGTCAATGATATTGGTGGCTGAGTGAACACTAAATAAGTGCTCACTTGTTTTCTGGGTTTCTTTATTGAGTTACTCAATATAATAATAGATCCTAGGGGTATATCCATAAAGCACTCTATGTGCTGAGTGGCTAAACAATTTTGCTGTCATTCTAAGAACCAATTTTAGTGACCTTGGTTATTCATAGAGAATGTTACCATCAACTCTAAACTATACATAGCAGTACTATGGATGAACAGCCTGGTGCTATCACTCTTAATGTAATGTTTATATTTTGAATGGCAGGGTAGCTTTAAAATTAGAAGGAAACATTCATTCTTTTTACTTTAATAGTGCAGTAGCCTGAAAAAAGGTTCTAAATAAAAATTCCAACAACCAGCCTATTATTATTATTTTTGCATTAAACCAAATGGCAAATATAATTTTTAGAAAAGAAAATATTCATTGATTTTTTAAAAAATGAGCCAGTTAGAATTTAATCCCAAGTTGCATGCTTAAGTCTGTGATTAGTAATTAGAAGGAAAGTTTTAGCTTCCTGACTGAGAAATAAAAAGAGTCTTAGTAGTACATTGGAGGATTTCACTTTTTAAAAAGGTTGCATGGTGTATTTAGTATGATGGATAATTAATCTTAAAATACAATCAAAGTTTTTTCTTGGCAACAAGCAGAGGGACAGTTTTAGGACAAATCACTACATAATCTGGTCTTGTCAAAGATAAAGTAGTTTTGAGTAAATATATCATTAATTAAGACAATGAAGGTTGCTAATACCAATTGGCTGCTTGCCCAAATTTGCTGAGTGTCCTGGTTTGAGTCTTTTTTGCACCCCAGAAAATTATTTTCTTAAGCTAACCCATTCCCTTGCATATGAACCTATTTTATGTGGTACATTTTGGCTAGATTCAGTCAAGAGACCTTTTGATTAGATCACTTTTGATTAATTTGCTTCAGTTAAGGACCTTGATTATATTGTGGGACCCAGGGTAGGTCCTAATCCTTGTACCTACCTATTGTACCTATTGATTCTAAATAGAACAGAAAGAGAGAGGTATCATTTTTACCCTGCCATGTGAGAAAGGCATAGAAATCCTGAGAGGCCGAGGGAGAGGGCTAAAGGCTGGAATCAGTGGAGCACCCCAAAACTGAAGAGCCAAGGCCTGGGGAGAGATGAGCTATATGGCTGATCACCCACAGCTGAGGTCAGAGAGAAAGTGATCCTGGATCTACCTAGCAGTGTCCACCTATAACCCTAATTTTTTGGTCCTTTCTGTGACACTCTCTCTAGAAAGGACAATATCCTGGATATACCACATGCCATTGGTCACCATCATATATGCTATAATCAGGGAACAGCAGGACAGGCACACTGATTCTTCATCCGGGCTCAATTATTCCCTGACTAAACTCCCTTGACAGAGGAATCCCCATAATTAGGTAGATATAAGGCTCAGAGACCATATTCCTCTGCCCAGAACTTTAACTTGCCTGATTCATCTACAAAGAACCACAAGTACCTTCTATATCAGTCACTGAAACTCAGTCAGTTAGCCAGGGTCCTGATATTTTCTTGCTTGCTTGCCAGTAATCACGAATATCTTGAGAAGAAAAAACAATTAGCACAAGTGTTTCAGGAAGACAGATCACTAGACTTTGCTGTAATGATAAGGAGATGATTGAAAAATGTTTACCAATTATTTATCATAAAGTCATAAAAAATAAAGAACAGTAGCCAAGTGGGAAAGTGAATGGATTCTAATCTTACTCTGAATCTCTTTGATCTCTTTGTCATGAAGTTGAGTTAATGATGAGTTTATTTTCGGAGAACACAAAGCCTTTCTGTCATATTCTGTTTTTAATTGCAGAAGGTTTATATTCATTTTCTGTGGCAGGGGCTCGTAACAAGGGGTCTGTTATCTTGAATAGAAATTAAAAAAAAAAAAATTACTCTTGTGGGGACATGTTGGTTTAGGTGTGATATATTTATTAAATAATACACAGTGTAGTATGGACTTAGTAAGGGATCCATGTTTTTTACCTGACTGGGAAAGGGGACTGTGGAATGAAAAAGGTTAAGAACCTGTTCTATGGAGTGAAATCTTAAACTTGAGACTAGTATTATTGCAACACTTGTTTTACCTGCTCAAACTGGAAATTACATTTCTAATCCTGTGTTTACTATAAAGAATTGAGCTTGTTATAATACATTTTCACAGGAAGTTGAGTCTGCTTATCTAAATTCTAAAGTCCACATCTAAATTGTATGAACTCGGAACTCAGCATAGTGCTTAGGAGAATGGTTTTAGAGTCAGACTGACCAGAATCGATCACTGTGTGACTGTGGGTAGATGGCTTAATCTCTTTATGTCTCAGTTCCCTCATGTGTTTCTCTTAGGCCTATTGTGAACATTAAATGAGTTAATATATGTAGAATGCCAAGAATAGACCAGAATAAGTTTGGCATAATTATTAGCTCTTCTTAAAATTATTACTACCAAAACTACTACTACTGTGGTGATTAGGTACTCTGACCTGATTGATTATTCTTTCAGTGGCCTCACTTTTCTTGATAGGGAGAAAGCATCAAGATTCTTTGTCTCAGCTTTTCTCCTAAAGGTTTATATATAGAAAAAGTGCCTTTGTGATTATAACAGATTTATTTTCTTAACAGAAAGCAATATATGCTTGTCACCTCCCAAACTCACCTAATGCAGTAGCCATTGGGGATTTTCCCTCTTAAGTTTGTAAAGAACAAAGTTAGCCTAAATCAGCTGATATTAATTACAAATTGCTACATGAGCAGTAATCTATGATCATGTCCCTCCTGCTCCCTATAAGTAATTGAACAGATGGAAGTCTGGTTTCATATTCCAATTTACTGATATAGATGATCTCAACACCAGGCTCAGCATATCTGCTATTTGTCTACATCATGGGAAGGACAGCAGGTAGCCTGAGACTGAGCTTGATGGATTCCATCCCAGGGAATAATTAAGGCTTTAAAAATTCTCAGGGATTGTTTTAGGGAAACATATCTTTAGGCTTTCATTTAGTGATCAAATAGATCCAAGCTTTCAGAGTTGGATTAAAGAGCTCTAAAGCAGTGGTCTCTAACTTTTTAGGGTTCATACCATTGAGAAGATGGAAGGTCACACACCTTCCCCTCTTTTCCAAATATATATTCATATAAACACAGAATTTTGTCCTCAGTTTCAGGAATTTTAAGCACCTCTTGAGATTAATTCCTGGGCTCTACTTCAAGAATTCTCTTGCTTCAAACTCAGTCTGCTTTATCTACACTTCTCTTTCTAATTTGCAAGTGAAATCAGCATTCACTCTTTGCTCTCCACAACTCCCATAGGATCCAGAGATAAGCTCAGAATTGCTGAGTGAGAAAAGGTACAACTAAAGGAATTTAGGATGAGATGGCCTAATCTTCAAAAGAGTGGAAAAATCATGCAAAAGGGGTTATGTCTCTCTAATGCTTCACTCAAAGAATAAATTGAGTTGTATTGTTGATTTGAGTCATTTTTAAATGACTCAACAGCAGCTTTATTGAGGTAGAAATAGGGTGACCAACTTGTCCTGTTTTGCCTAGGACTTTCTTGGTTTTAGCACCAAAAATCTTGTGCCCAATCAGTCCCATGCAAACTGGGATAATCTCATGCACACACATTAAGCTGCAATTATTTAACTTGTACAATTTGATGCTATTTGACAAAAGTATAAACTTGTAACACCATCACCACAATCAGGATTATGAATATATCCACCACGCCTAGACATTTCCTCCTGATCATCCCCATCCCAGCTCCATTTCCAGGCAATCACTGATGTACTTTCTATCACTATAGACCAATTTGCATTAAAAATAATTTTTTATAAAACTAGAATCATACAGTATTTTCTCTGGGTTCTTTTACTTAGCATGATTTTTTGAGATTCATCTGTGCTTTTGAGTGTATTAATAGTTCATTTATTTCTATTGCTGAGTACTATTCCATTATATGAATATACCACAATTTGTTTATCATTTTACCTATTGAAAGACATTTGGGTTGTTTCCAGATTTAGTTTATCACAAATCAAAATACCATGCACATTCATGTACAAGTCTTTGTATGACACCATAATTTCATTTCTCTTGCATAAATCCTGGGAATGCAATGCTGGATAATAGGTAGGTGTATGTTTAACTTTATAAGAAACTGTCAAACTGGTTTTCAAAGTGATTGTACAATTTTACATTCTCACCTAGCTGAGTATGAGTCCAAATCTTCCACATCTTCTATTTGGTATGGTCAGTCTTTTCAATTTAGTCTACTAGTAGGCTTATATCACAATATGGTTTTTGTTTGTTTGTTTGTTTTGAGATCCTGGGGCTATGGGGTTGAACCCTGGACTTTGTATGTGGGAAGCCAGTGCTGAACCACTGAGCCACACTGAGTCACCTGAGCTGTTTTTTTTTTTTAATATACTTTTTAATTTTTTTTCAAAAAAATCTTAGATAGCATAAATGTTACATAAAAACTATAGGAGATTTCCATATGCCCCACTCCCTACCCCTCCCATGTTTTCCCACATCAACAACTTTCTTCACTAGTGTGGTTCATTGTTAAAATTGATGAACACATTT
>JAQZBX010092623.1:0-12253 GCA_029593785.1 Cabassous unicinctus
TGGGGGCAGTTGCTCTTGTTAGGGGGTCCCTCTTGGGTACTCAGAAAATTTCTCCATTTCATAGAATGAGCCACTGGCACCAGAACCAAGGTCCCAGCCCTGAAGATGGGACTCAGGGTTTCCTCTCTCACTCATTTCTGTTACTCCTACTGGTCATCAGAGGCCTTGTTCTGCATCAAGTGAATCCTGGGCCAGGAGGCTATCCCTAGGACCATGCTCTTTATGCACCTTCATGTCCCCTGCTCCAATCCCCAACAACCATAATGAGGATGGAGTCTCAGACCCCACATTCATTCAAGGAAATGGAAGTTCTGAGAAGTGATCATATTAGCATCTATACAAGGCTATTATGTGGCCCAAGTGTGGGTTTGAATCAAGGTCAAACAGACCCCAAATACCGTACATTGTCCCAGCTCCCATGAAAGTGGTTTCCTTCTTATGATGTTAAATGTTACAGTCAGTGTTGCCAACTAGAAAGGGAATCCAGGAGGGGAGGGAATTTTGTCTGCTTTGTTCATTGTATTAGGCTAGGTCTTAAAGAAGTGCTTGCATACTGTGACAGTTTGAAACAGGGTGGATTCCAGAAAATCCTGTTCTTAAAGATTATCCATTCCTGTGCATGTAAACCTATTGTAGATGGGAATTTTTTATTAGATTTAGTTAAGGGAACTTCCTTTTAAATAGATCACTTCAGTAGGGCATGAGCCAGTATGGGTTTTAATCCTCTTACTGGAGACCTTTATAAACAGGAACAAAAAGCCACAGGCACAGGAAAATGTGGCAGAGGCAGAGAGAATCCTTCAGAAGCCGAAATCAATGAACCCTGGATTGAGAAAAGCCACAGACAAAACAGCCTGAGGCTAAAGCAAGGAGGCTCAGGGGAAAGCAGAGAAAAGTAAACCCTGCCAGGTGCCTGATCACCCACAGCTGAGCTCTGGGAGAAAGTGAGGTTAGAGAAGAAGGCAGAGACCAGCATTGCCTCCAATGTGCCTTGCCATGTGGAAAGAATCTGGGATCACCAACACTTGACCTTCAGAGATAGCTTTGCCTGAAGCCATGATTTGGACATTTTCCCAGCTTCATGTAAGTTTTTAGCCTAATAAATGCCATTGTAGAAACCAACTCATTCTAGTATGTTGCAGTGGAAACCTTTAGTTTTAACAAGCCAACATGAATACAATAGACACTAAATATATATTTTTTCTTTTAAAATAAATAAGCACTAACCAGGATATCCCAGGTATGTTAGTGGGTGTGGGGACTGCATGCCAGCCCCTTGTGCTCCATGCACTGAATAAAATGAGGACAGGGGACCCCTAGGTAGAACCTCAAACATCTTTTACAAATGGACAGGGAAGGCTAAGGTGTCCCTGAGGGTGGCAGCCAAGATCCTCTTCAGAGAGAAGAGGAAAATACTACAAAAAGGCAATAAATAAACAAACTAAAACACTTTTCCCCTCCAGCAGCCATTCCTGGAGAACCAGGTACAAAATAGAACTTTCCATGGCTTATCTGATTTAGTCCTTACAATATTTACAAAGTTGGTGCTCCTGCCATGTATTTTACAAGAAAAGAAAACTGAGGCTAGAGGGTGAGTTGACATTCCCAAGGCACCTAGCTAGTGGCTGGCCACATTGCCACTGTGCAATGGGAGCAGGGCTCACCTTTTTAAAAAGAGATCCAGGATGTGTTGGGTTGTAGTGAAAGCACAGCATGTGGCCAGGAAGATATTGATATAGAACAAGTTGCCTTCTGGAAGATGGGACTCAGGTGTTCCCCCAGCTCCTCAGATGTGTCTGTCTGGATGGCCTCTTGGTGAATGTCTCACCTTAGCTCAGGGTTGAGTCACTATCACACTGGTTGGGGGGTGTCACAGAGAGGAAGAGGCAATTAGTGGCAGCACCATAAAGCAATGTAATCATTGGAGATAGGCACTTAGCCTGGGACTCCAAGCCCTCGATGACTTGTGGCAAGAGGTGGGACATGAGAGTCTCCAGCACAAAAAGGTTCTCAGCTTTAAAAGTAGAATTTGAAGTTCAGGGTTGATTAAAATATCAGGACTTTTAAGTGAGTTTGGAGCTCTTCAATAAAAGCACCTGCCTATGTTGTGAGTCTACACAATGGGCATTGTACCAGTGAGACCTTACAAATCATCCCATTTTATGAGATGAGAAAACAAAAGTCAGGTATGTGCCCAAGGTCCAGCAGGTCAGAAACCAGAACTGTTCATGCTTGGGTTAAGTGCTATTCCCTCCATGATATGGGAGGCTGTATTTCCTCCTGTCCTGGTGGCTGGTAAGGGACAGGGGAACAGACCCAGCAGGATGCCTTCTCAGGGCTCAGGATGGTGCTGCACTCAGCCCTCTTGATACAACTACCTCCTCTTGATACAGTCATTCAACAGACATTTACAGAGTGACCCCTGGATGCTATTCACCTGGGCAGGCATCATCCATGCATTCTTGGTGCTTAGAGCTGGAGTGGTGGTAGGGATCATAATGATGACGTGGGAAATGATGGCACAGAAATAAGGAAGGATATTATGAGACCATGAGAATGCACCTATACCAAAGGGTTACAAATCCAGGCAGGTTTCCTGAAGGAGAAGATACCAGTAGGGGCTCACTGGGAATTGCCCAGATGGTGGGATGGGTGTGTTGGGAAAGCATACCTAATCAGTGGGCCATGTGAAAAAAAAAGTTTTGCTGGGCCAGGTACAGGAGGCTGTGGGATGCTGTTGGACTCTCATGTGTGGGAAGGTTTGCATTGACTATGGAGGACATGAAGCTTCTTTTCCTGGGGCAACTGGCAGGGAGCTGATGGCATTTTCTATATGTAATTTTGTTCTCTCATTAAAGTGCTATCTCCCAAGTTGTAAAAGCTTCAGGGCATGGAAAACTCTGATGTGTCCTGGTGATATTTGTAGCTGTATTTACACAAAGTTTATTTATGATAGTATGGTAATGGGCTCAGGGCTCCCTCCTTGTACTCTATCCCTAGTCATGCTACTAACTGCTTCCCTCTGCTCGGTCACACCCAACCCAATCCCCAGGCCCCTCTGCCCACTCATGGAGTCCCTAAGCCCAGGCCCTCAGCTCTCTTCTTGGAAAAGTCATCTACCCTGTTTGGGTTCCAGCAGTTGAGTTCTGTCATTTATGCAACATATATCTGAGGGGCAGCCTCTAGGATGGGGTTGGGGAGAGCACTGGTCCCCAGGCTAGTGCAAAGGGCCCCTCAGTTGTGATTCAGAGAGGCTGGTCCCAAGGAGCTTGCTGAGACTGGACAAATAATCTAGAAAGAGTGAGACAGCTCTCCCCTGTGCTCTGCCAAGTTAATCCTGCCCCAGACCCAGGCCACTGTCTCCAGATCTCTACTGGGACCCACTTCCAGAAGCTTCTTTCTGCTCCACCCTGCAAGCTCCTTTAAGGCAGGGCCTGCTATTTAACATCCCTCCTGCACAGATCCCATGTTCAACCAGGTCAGGGGCAGAGAGCCTTGGAAGATTCTTCCTGGCTGGGAACTGCAAACCATGGAACCACCCTTGACTTTCTGCTCAGGAAGGACACAACCTCAGTCCTCTACAGGCCCAGCTGTGACCCCCAATGGACACTGCATCTGCCCACAATGTAGATGCCTGTGCTGACACATGAGAAAACATCAGGGCACAGAGAATAATGTATCAGGATTGGCCCATTCTTTTCCAGGGGTGGCCTAGTGGGGGTGTGCCTGCCTTCCTAGGGGGCCCATAGAGTGCACCTCTCCCTAGTCTTCATGTCCCCATTCAAGTAGAAAAGATTAATCTGTGCCTATTGGAACTGGAACCAGGCAACTGATTCCTGACCCCTACCCCATCTACTTGTCAGGTAGACAAAACCACCATGGGCCTCTGAAATCCCTCTGGTTCCTGGATGATGAGGCCCCCTCACCTCTTCTTATCCTGTGCACACACCACTATCTGGAGCACAGAGGAAGTAGGTCTTTGAGGAAGCAGGTGTCAGGACTTCATAAACAGGTGCCTGTGCTCACCTCTGGCTCTGCTTCCTACTGACCAAGGAACCTGGGCTCTGACTTTGACTCTCCAGCTTTAGATCCCTCATCTTTAAATGGGGATAGCTCTCTGCATAGAGTCATTCCCCAGGTGGGGGAGTTGAGTCCCAAGAAGGAAAATCTCTGCCCACATAACCCAACTTGCAGTGGCAGAGTCATCTCCAGAAGAGGTCAGGGAGCCCCAAATAGGAGCTCCTGAGGATTTAACTTTGAGTATTTCTTGAATTTGACTTAGAGTACTTCCTTTGTTTCACTTTTGTAGTTGTTTGGGATATTTATTAAATACTGTCTCTTCAAAGCCTATTTTCTATGTCTATAATTTTCTCTCCAATATCTTGTCATTTCATTTTTATTTAAAACTCTATTTCTTTATATCACCTGCCTACAATTTGGGGTTTTCTGTTCTCAATCTTTCAGTCACCCTAATTGTTTTTCTCTGCTTCTACTTCCTCAGATGCTGATATCCAATGTCTTGTCACCTAGATATTTTGAAGATGTCTGTGGATATTGGTGACATGAACTTAGTTTTTTTGTCTGCTTCTATGGAACTCAAGATTAAAAGTTATGCTGCTGCAGTGACAGTCATCACAGCAATTACTACTTTGATTGCCCTTTCTTTCCCCTCCTTCACCACTCACATTCACACAAATACTGACCAGTCACAACCAGCCCTCACTCATTGCCTGAGTGAACAATGTTCTTCCCCCTGCTTATTTCATCATAAAATTTCCTGCCTATATTTCATGGTCTTGTTAAATGTCATAACCTCCAAGAAGCCTTCCTTGATACTTGTCCTCAGGCAATGCCAGTCTTCTGTTTAATGAGTTCCCACAGAATTCAGATGGAAATGCTTCTGCGAGAGCATCTATCATGCCAAGGACTGTCCTTACTGTTTCCCCACTGGAGTGTCAGCATTTCAAAGCAAGAAGCAAAATTGTTCTTCCACAGACCACAGTGACTCTCCCAGGACCCAGAACAAAGTAGGTACTAAGCAAAGGTCATCTTAAATGATTAGAGTTTCCTATATCCTGGTAGATCTGCTCAGAGCTAATATTGTTCTTTCTTGTAGTTAAAAGCCCTTTACAGGTAACCAGTTTTTTTCACACTGCAGATTCACCTTTCCTTTGTTGTTATGACACATTTACAGTCTTGCTTAAGCACTGTACTTTCTGCAATTTCCATTTGTATATTTGTTTGATAATGTGGTCTGTTTATACTTATCACTTCATGAGATAATCAAAGGTTTGGGCCAAGTTTTACCCTCTTTGTTTTCCCATCTTCAGCCCAGTGCCTGGCATAGAACAATCATTCAGGGAAGGTCAGCTACCTGAAAGAATGAGATAAAGACCTTTCTACATTCTTCCTGGGGCTCAGCTCTGGGTTGTCACTTCACAGTATTGGTTCCCAAGTCCCTGACTAGAATTCAGCATGAAGCCACACAACCTCCCTGGGGCTCCCTTAAGTCTGAATGAGAAGAGGGGCTCACAGCATCAGTGACTGTGCCTCCCCCAGACTTTGTGCTGTTCAATGCCATCCTTGGCTTGAGCTGCCTGCTTGTCCTTCTGTGAGACCTTTGAACACCTTGAATTGGGAGGGAAACCACAAATCCACTACAAATCTTGAAGTAAGGAGGGCCAGAATGTTTGTGAAAACCCCAAGGTCCAGAATCTGGAGATGCATGTCCTGAAGGTACTAACAAAAAATCCACCCTTCCTAGTAAGTTCCTGTTAGGACCTAGAGCTTCAAACTTTGCAGGTTGGGGAATAGAGATTGTCTTTCTGTGTTAACCCCGATTGCAGGACCTTGTGAGGAATATCTCCCAAAATAAAAATGCTTCTCTAAATATATATCTCTGCTTTTTCTTTAAAGAATAATGGCCATTGTGGATGCCTTTACTAGCAATTGAAGGAAAGAAAAAGAAAATTCCCTTTATTAGCATGATAAGCACACCATGAACTGAGCCCCAGTTTTTGGTAGGTAATGAGCAGGTATGCTATAGATATTACCTTATTTAATCCTCAACATTACCTTCTGAATTAGGGCCTATTATATTCTCCACTCAAGTATGAGGTGTCTCTGTCATTGAGTGTAAAGTGCCTGAAGCATATGGTTAGGAATTAGCTATTGAGGAGTCTAACCAGATATTTTGGACTCAACTCAACATCCTTAAGATATAAGACTGCCTTATAACAAGAAAAACTTACACCTGCAGCTATACATAGCAAAATAGATGACTTGAGCTAAGATCATTTCTTTTGGAAAAAACATTTTAAAACAAGTCATTAAAGTTTAATTTTTATTCTCAACATATAAGAAAGGGGAAAAACCCTCCAAATCATGATAAACTCAACTCACTGGCATCTTGAATGTTTCCTTCCTGAAATGATGGCTTGAACTAGAATGGGAAATTGCTAAATAAGGGAAAAATAGCAATGGATGCACAGTCAGTAAATGGAAGAGTCAAGGCAGGCTGGATATCTGACAATCCTGGAAGCAAGTGCTTGTTCATCAGGAAACTGAACCCTAAAATTCTCTCCAGTAAATGAAAAGAGGCCTAGAAATTGCAAAATGAAAAGAGTTAATCTTACCTAAAATCCTACCAATTTCTTAGCTTTACTGCTAAGAACAAAACCCTAACAAGACACCCTGAGTTAAAGCATAGGCATGTGCCCCTTGCTCAGAGGAAGTAAAGCCTTTCCTGGAAGTTCACCTGGTATAGGATATCAACCAGCTCCTCAGGCCGAGCACTGTCCATAGACAGCCACAGATATGTTTATTGCCTCAGGTTGGCCACAGTCTTGAGTAGCCTTGAATGCGAGGGAGGCCCTGGGAAGATCCAGGGCATTGTATTAGGTCTCTTTTGTTTGCTAATGACAGAATTCAACTCTAAGTGGCTTTAAGCAAAAAAAGAAATGAATGGGCTCACCTAAGGGAATCATTAAAAGTTGAACTGTTCCAGACACAGATGGATCCAGTGCCTTAAGTGACATCATCAGAACTAGATCTCTTTCTCTCAATCTCCTCTCTGATCTGCTTTTCTTTGTGTTGGCTATGGCATTCAGTGGGTTCTCTTCACCTGGTGACCACAGGAATCTCTAAGCCTATTCACTCCAGGCTCAAGCTCAAAAAAGAGAATTTCCCTTCCTAATGATTCCAACAAACTCCCAGATATGAGTCACAAATTTCTTCACATGCCCCTGAGAACTAGATCCTGTGGCCCTGCAGAAGGACACTAGAGGTTGGCAGTGGATACTGACCTTGGACTTCCTAAGATGGTAGCTCAGTGATCATTTTTCTTTCTGCACCAGCACCTTGGTAATGTGGTTTCTACCCTTAAACTCTCTCATAGTCCAATATGACTTTTGGAGCACCAGCCTAGAGCAGCAATCATGTTTGCTTTAAGGTGGCAGGAAGGAGAAAGGGAGGAAGGGCAAAGGAGCCATCACAGCGGGGTCAGATCCATCTAAACACCCTGCCCAAAGCCCCACTTTTGCCTACTTCTGCCTACTTCTGCTCATATATAATTGGCCTGAACTTAGCCTGGTCACTCCTTTTTATTAACAAATCAATTTGATACATACTAATAAAGTATAAATCCATCGAAAGTGTACAATACTAGTACTAACAAGGAGTTAGCAGCTGTAGCAAGGACAGGTGAGTGGAGGAGGAGTTAAAAGTTGGAGCAGAATCTCCAACTGTTTCAAGTAGATCAGAGAAAGGTTTAACTAAGAAATAGGAGGAAGCACAAGAACAGGTGCAGACAATGGTCTGTCAATATGCTCAGGTTAGAGGAAAGAAGAATTACAACTAGAAAGGAATTTGCAGACTTCCACCTCTGCCTTAGTGACAGGCCTCTCTGAGCAACTGGATAAGAAGGAGATAGCAATGCAGATGTAGAAACTATAGAAGAATCTTTAAATAATGTTAAACCATTTGTGCAAAGAAAGGCTAAATCACAGATACAACATCCCACAAAAGCAGAAGTGCTAAATAAGGCACTTGTCAGTGAAACCATGGTTGTAAGAAAACATTCTGCTAAGGAGTTAACTAAGAAGATAAGGAAAACATTCTGGCAGCAACTCCACAAATCCCCTGCTGCCTGAATTGTGTGGCCGAGGGCTAGTGGGGGCTGATAGAATTAAACTGCAGGAAAAGTAGAAAAACCTAGCAAATTAATGTTCTCTGTTTTGTTTCCATGATAATTCTAATTGGGCCTGGATAGCCACATTGATAAAATCAATGCTGTTAAAATTAGTAACTTTTGAACTGGACAACAATGTAAAAAAAATAGAAAAATGCCAGCAGCTTTTGTAAGCCTGCAATTAAAAATATAGTAAAAGATGGAAAGCTCATATTACTTGTGTAAGCTGTGGAAGAGTTTGAATGGGATGTCACTTTGAAAACGTTTTAAGTTTTAGTCATATTTTACTTTGATCAGAATTGTTATCAAGGTGTTAAAAGGAGCTTTCAGTTTTAAATCAATAGCTTACTCCTGGACTTTGAGCCCGTCTACATACACTCCTGAAGAATAGTAATCCAGAATATCTAAGTGTTAAATGTTGTCTTTCCAAACTGTCAAAATCATGCTTAACTGCATTTATACTGCTCCAGTTATCCTAACTTGTTGCTGGGTACTAATAAAAGTGTTTCCAAGTATGAGCTTGCATATTACAGGCAGCATGGATTCCAGAGGAGATCTTCAGAGCAGTAAAAATCAGAGATGTGAAATGATGGATAGTTTGTAGACAGCCACACCAAAGAAGTAAGAATTATGAGTCAAATTAGTGAGCTTTACATTTCTGTTGGTGTGTCTTTAATCCTTTTTGTGTTTGTCTGTTTCTTCAGTGTATATTTTCATACCTCTGGAAGGTAATATTAAATTGACAAATGAAAATTTTTAAAAGAGCACTATTCAAATGGACAAATGATTAAATAAGTACTTATATTGATAAATATCAATACTAATAAGATAAATTAACATTATGTGTGTTAACCCTTTGAAATGATGAAAATTGTTTTAGCTAATGAAATTATTACAAAACTCTTTTTGAAAATAAATTGTTTTTGTCTAAATTTAAATGAATAATTTATTTTTTTCTTCACAGAACAGAATAAGGGATATGAGACTTAAATGCATATAGAAAGAAATAAAAGGGTTGTGGAAGTGCTGACTAAGATTTGATAAGTCTGTTTAAGGGAGTGTGTTTTGTCCTAAGATAAGATGGCTGGTTTTCATAAAATCAGAATCAAAGTGTGTAGGAAAAAACTTGAATGTACATGGCACATTGTAGAAGGTATTGTAGCAGGTAGCATTAAGTGAGAGAATGTGCTTTGTGAAGGTGAAATTTGTCTTAAGATGAATTAACCAGTCTATGCGGTTATGCATAGTTATAAGAAGTTTGTAAAAGCATTGTTTAAACTGAAATATTTAAATGGCTAATTCCAGGATGCCATTATTAAATAGAAATTGAATTGATGTTGATAACATAAAGTAACCTCATAACAGGAAAACCTGTCAGAGGTCACGTCAATGTGCATATTAAAGTGGTGGTAGGGAGAAGATAATCTTGATTCCATTGGGAATCTTAGGCTTTCAGAAAATAACAGAGAAAGTAGTTTATCCTATACTACTAAAATAAAATACCTGTTAATTAATGTAATCATGGTAAAGGTATAAAACTTTAAAGTAAAATAGTGTGATGACTGAGTTCATTTGATATATTATAAGTTGAGTGGAAACTGTTTAGAAACTGTTATAAAATTAAAAGGGATTTTTTTAACCCTCTGTTAATCAAAGTTGTATGAGTAAAATATTCATATGAATACTTACAGATTGTGAAAATTCCAAAAAATATAACAGTGTTTCTGCATAATATTAGATAAAAGTATAATGTTGTTAATCATGGTTTTAACTTATTTTTAAGATGATATATTTCACAGATACAAACTCTTTACCTGAAATCAAGAGGTGGATTCTTTGTCTCATATTCATCTGATTTGCCTTGCCTCCCCTAAAGAAGTAGCTCTATGGCTTCAGAAAGAGAGTGACCATTAGGGGCTGCCATGAATGGTGCATACCAGTAGATTATCATAAAGTAACACAATGGCTGAATGCAACAGTCCAAAATATTGCTGGTCTGTTGCAAGAAATTAGTATCCAGTTATGTAACTATCAGTTTCCTTGAGATCTTGCTAAGGCTTTCTTTAGTATCTCTTTAGGCAAGTCAAGACAGTCTGATTTCACCTTCACATGGGGAGGCCAACAGTAGGTTTTGCAGTGCTTCCCCTAGGCTATGTGCATAGTACACATTATCTGTCCTTCCCTGGTGGCAAAGGATCTGGCTGCATGGAAGGAACCTGTGGCTGTAACCCTATTTTATTATATTATGTTAACCAGTATTTCTCTTTCAGAATTAAAAGAAGCATCAGAGGCAATGGTATATTATCTTAAAAGCATAGGATAGGCAACAAATTGGGACAAGCTGCAAGGTCCCTGCTGCTTTGCCAAACTTAAATGTTCTTAAAGTACATGTTTCCCCACACCTCAAACTCCAAAACATTAATAGCCTTTCTGGGGTTGTTGGGGTGCTGAAGACACTTAATCCCTCATTTAGCTCAGATATTAAAACCATGTATGTGTTAATCAGGAAAGGTTGTGCATGGAAATAAGAAGACCCCCCCACCAGCAGGCTGCTTTTAAAGATGTAAAGAGGCAATAACACAGGCTCAAGCAGTAAGAGGCTGTACCCTGACTTACCCTGTGAATTGGATGTGGCCAGCACCAATACTGGCTTTGGGTGGGGTTTGTGGCAAAGGCAACATTCTAAAAAAATACACCTTGGGTTTGAGTCATAATTGTGGGAAGGGACCAAAGTACAATATAGCCCCTTAGAAAAGCAACTATGTGAAGCATACCACACCCTGTTGCAAATAAAGGGCTTAACCCAATAGTGTCCAGTCACTCTGAAAACTGCCATCACTATCCAGGGGTGGATTGTAGATACTAGAAACAAAACAGGATAAAATGGACTTCTTGGGCCTCCCTCTGTCAGGGAGAGATCTGTGGAAGGACACCCGGGACACCTGCCAGCAGTGACAAATAACTGTGTATCATGTCCCTGCCCACTCCTCTAACACCCCTCTCAGCACTGTTAAGACAGATGCCCTTGAACCATCCAGAACCATACCACTGAGACCCAAAAAGCAGCAGAGTGGCTCCACAGGAAAAGCAGACATTGTCGCTACCAGACCCAGTGGCAGCAGTTCCATCTGCCTGTTACTTGCCAGCAGCTTATGAACATCACCCATGAGTGTCCATCATGCTCACTCCAATGACTGAGACAATTTCCTCACTGGATAGGACATATTGGCCAAACACAGATTCCAGTAGCACAATGGCAAATGGATTGTATCAGTTCCCTCCCACTCTTGGAAGGGGCATGTTATGTTTCACTGCCACAGACTCTTCCATGGGACTTTTGTAAACAGCCAGCTACTATTTGCTGCCTAGAAAATATAAGTGCCCTATATGGGGTGGCAACCCAAATTGACAGTGATCAAAAAATTCTATTTACCAGTCACCTCATGCAGTCTTTTTTTTTTATTATTTTTTAAAATATATTTATTTTTTAAAAAGATACATTACCTACACCTTCCATGACATATTCTATTGTTGTCATATATTTTAATTAATTGCCTAAGACCTTCCTGTTTTGTTATTGCTTAGAATTAGTTGACATATTTACCACTTCCTTTCTTCAACATTTCTTGCATCTTAGACCTTAAGTTTGGGATCACTTCTCTTCTGCCTTAAGTACACCTTTAGAAATTTTTTAATGAGGCTCTGCAGGAAGCCAATGCTTTTTGTCTGATAAGTATATTTAGCCTCTTTTCTTTTTTTGAGGTACCAGGGCCAGGGATTGAACCCGGGACCTCGTATGTGCGAAGTCGGTGCTCAACCACTGAGCCACATCAGCTCCTCTGAGTTGGTTTTTTCATTTGTTTTGCTTATTGTTTTGCTTTTTTTAGGAGGCACTGGGGACCAGACCAAGGACCTCCCATGTGGGAAGCAGGCAGTCAACTGCTTGAGCCACAAATACAAAAAGGTATTTTGTATTGTATCCCCCTTCTCCAATTAGTGTGGAATAATTAATAAAAAAGGCCAGAAAAGATAGTAAGGGTACACAAAAGTGTTAGATATAAATCC
>JAQZBX010092624.1:0-12252 GCA_029593785.1 Cabassous unicinctus
AAAAGAAAAATGAAATTGGAGGAATCAAACTACCTGACTTTAAAACAACTACAAAGCTACCATGGTCAAAACGGCATGGTTTTGGCACAAGGATAGACATACTGAACAATGGAACAGAACTGATAGTTCTGATAGAGATCCTAACATATATGGTCAATTGATAATCAACAAGGCCAGTAAGCCCACTCAACTGGGATAGAATAGCCTCTTCAACAAATGGTGCTTGGAGAACAGGATATCCATATCCAAAAGAATGAGAGAGGATCACCATCTCATGCCTTATACAAAAATTAACTCAAGATTAATCAATGATCTAAATATAAGAGCCAAGATCATAAAGCTCCAGGAAGATAATGTAGGGAAGCATCTACAAGATCTTCTAGTAAGAAATGGTTTCATAAACTTTACACACAAAACATGAGCAATGAAAGAAAAAATATAGATAAATCTGACCTCCTCAAAATTAAAACTTTTGTGCTTCAAAGGCGTTTGTCAAGAAAGTGAAATGGCATCCTACTCAATGGGAGAAAATGTTTGGGAACCATCTATCTATTAGGACCTAATATCCAACATATATAAAGAAATCCTGCTTCTTGAAAATAAAAAGACAAACAAACCTTTAAAAAATGGCCAAGTGATTTGAATAGACACTTCTCCAAAGAAGAGGTACAAATGGCAAAAAAGCACATGAAACTATGCTCATCATCACTACCTATTAGGGAAATGCAAATCAACAGTACAATGAATTACCATCTTATACCCAATAAACTGGCAGCTAATAAAAAACAGAGGACTACAAGTGTTGGAGAGGATGTGGTGGAAAGGGAACACTTATCCACTGCTTGTGGGAATGTAGAATGGGGCAACCATTGTGGAGGAGAGATTTTCATTTCCTCAGGAAGCTAACTAAAGAACTGCTATATGAATCAGGAATTCCACTGCATGGCATATATCCAGAAGAATTGAAAGCATTGACATGAACAGAAATATCCATGCCAATGTTCATAGTGGCATTATTCACTCTTGCCAAAGGTTGGAACCAACCCAAATGCCTATCAACATGTGAATGTATAAGCAAACTGTGTTATATACATACAATTGAATATTACTCAGCTGTAAGAAGGACTGCAGTTTTAACACTTTGGATAACATGGATGAATTTTGAAGATCTTATGCTGAGTGAAGTAAGCCAGGTACTGAAGGCCAAATATTACATGACCTCACTGAAATGAATTAAGCAAATTGAGCAGACCCACAGTTCTATAGCCCAGGCACAGGTTACAGGAGACAGAAAGGGAGTAGAGTGTGGTGAGCTAACGCCCATATGGGCAAAATCTACAATAAGATTGAAGGTTGTAGTTGTGCAGTGGACGAGGATGACATGGTGCAATTATGGGATTGATTTCAATGGTGCTGGTCTGTGAGGGGGTTGAGGGTAGGTGGTTGGGCTGACCTATCCACGGAACTGTGAGGAGGAATGGGGGAATTAGCATGTGAACTTGGGGATTTGCAGGCCTATGGTTAAAACTACAATGTTGGGAATTTTCTTTTGGCAAATATGGCAGGGAAAGGTTACTGGTATAGGGTGAGGAATGTGTGTAAGGGTAGTATATGGGACATGGCACACCTGAGGCAGGCTTCTACGGAATATGTATGTGTTCATCTTGTCATATTGTGTTATATCAGCAGGTGGAATCCCACACAATAAAGAAGAAAATATCAAACTCACATCCTCGTGAGTCCTGTTATGTCCTTGAGAACATAGGTAATGCCTAATATAAGAAATCAGACCATTATGTTATGCCCTCAATATTCTTGTAAGTAACTATGAATCTTATTCTTCCAAAATTGAAACTTATTGTTTACCATAGGTTCTGAAAAGAGGAGAAGGGAAGAATAGAATGGATGGAACATAGGGCATTTTCAGGGCATTAGATTTGTTCAGCATGATCTAGCAATAATGGATACAGGCTACTTCAAATTTCATCAAAACCTATAAAAGTGTATGATCCAAAATGTAAACCATAATGTAAACCATTTATAATGTTTAGTAGCTGTATTTGTCAGCCAAAGGGGTGCTGATGCAAAAAACTAGAAATCTCTTGGCTTTTAAAAAGGGTATTTATTTGGGGTAGAACCTTGCAGTTACCAGGCCACAAAGCAAAAGTTACTTCCCTCACCAAAGTCTATTGCCATGTGTTGTGGCAAGATGGCTGCCGACATCTGCCAAGAGTTCAGGCTTCTTGGCTTCCTCTCTTTCTGGGACTCTTTCTCTCCAGGTTCAGCTGCTATGCTCTCTCCACAAGGCCTGCTGTAGACTATCAGGTGAATGACTCTGTCTTTCTCCTTGGGGCTTCTGCAGTGTCTCAGCATTGCTTCAATATTTGTACATCAATCATAACAAATGTACCATCTACATATAAAATATATTAATAGGGGAGAGGGGAAAAGAATGAGGTCATTGTGTATATGGGAATCCCTTACATTCTCTATGTGATTTTTCTATATCATGAAGCTTCATTGAAGATAAAATGGAAAAAATAAAACACTGGGGGAATGTATGGATGAAAATGTCACTGTACATATAAGATGACAGATCTTACAGTGATGAAAGTAACAGTGCTGAAAAAAATTTATTTCAATTGTTTAAAATGTTTGGTATTTTATTGGTTATTTTTTAAATTATTTTTTCATTTTCTTATTAATTTTATTTTGTTATTTTTTAGCTTCATTTTTGGAGAGGTTTTGGATCACAGAAGTGTCACAACAGTGGTAGGGGAGGATCAATGGTGTGGGTTGTCAGTGCTGGAGGCATGCATGAGAAGTGGTTCACCTGTGGCATGAGTCTAAGTCATATGTATATGTTCAAGTATTATTGGGACTTTGTTTCAGTGACTGAAGATCTACACAATAACTGAAAGAATATTGAATTCTCATCCTGGAATTCATCCCATTCTGCTACATTCTCTAATAGGACAGCAAGAATCCTTGAGTGCAAGTCAGTGCCTAGTGAAGGAAGACACAATTATACCAGGCCCTTGATACTGATGATTGTACTTATGAACCTTTTCTTGTGAAATTGAAACTTAGCCTAGCATTATATTTTGCCTAAGAGTTACACCCTGAAAGCCTCCTTGTTGCTCAAATGCAGCCTCTGTCTAAGCCAAACAGCATATAAATGCACTACCTTCCCCTCAGTGTGGGACAAGACTCCTGAGGATGAGCCTCCCTGGCACTGAGAGATGGTTGCTAAGCCCAAACTAGCAATGCATCTGGAAAAAGACATTGGCCAAAAAGGGGAAATGGGAAATATCAATGAGTTTATATGGCTAAGAGATTTCAGTATCAGTTGGGAGGTCATTCCAGAGGCTATGCTTATGCAAGTCTCAGCAGGGTCACATTGACTGCTACAGTAAAAAGTGCCACAAAAAGCAGGGCTTCTGAGGGCTCTAGACTCATCCAGAAAATATAAGCAAGGCAGAAAAGTTCAGGAATTCAGCACCCTATTAGTGTGCCTTACTTTGGAGTTGATGTTCCCCAGTGTGATAGGGTTGGCCTCATTTGTAGGTTCTCTACACATTGCTTTTCTGCCCCTTCTGTTTGAGCCTATAATTGGCACTATACTTAATGGGTGTGTGTCCCAGAGACTTACATCTTTGTTCTTACTGTATGCCAGTTGAGCCCTGAATTTCAAAAGAGTTTGAGCACTTACTCTCCAGTATATTGGGCTCACCCAGGACAGCTGATGAGCAGATGATGATGGAAAACATTTATCCCAAGGAACATCAGTAATAGATGGAAAAAGGGAAAATTCATAAATATATGGAGATTAAACAACACACTTTTCAATAATTGGTGGGTCAAAGAAGAAAATGCAAGACAATTCAGTAAATATCTTGAGACAAATGAAAATTAGAACACAACATATTAAAACCTATGGAACACCACAAAGGCAGTTCTGGGAGAGAAATTTATAGTGCACAATGCTTATATTTAAAAAGAAGTTAGAGTTAGCATCAATGACAAAACTGCACCCTTGGAGGAACTAGAAAAAAAAAGACAAATTAATCGCAAACCAAGCTGAAGGAAAAAAAAATAAGATCAGAAATAAATGAAATGGTGAAACCAAAGCAATAGAGAGAATCAACAAAATAAAAACTTGGCTCTTTAAGAAGATCAACAAAATTGACAAACACTTAGCTAGACTGACAAAGAAATAGAGAGAAGATGCAAATAAATAATTCCATATTCTTTCTTCATAAAAACACTTCCAAAGTTAAGAATAGAATGAAAAATCTTCAATATATAAAAGGCATATATCAAAAACCCACAGCCAGCATCATACGCAATAAAGTTTGAAAGCTTTCTCTCTAAGTTTGAGAGTAATACAAGGATGCCAGCTGACTCTACTGTTATTCAATATTGTGCTAGAACTTATAGCTAGAGCAATTATACAATTAAAAAAAAAAACTAAAAGGCATCTAAATAGGAAAAAAGGGAGTAAAACTCTCGCTATTCATGGATAACAAGATCCTATATTTTAAAAATTCTAAAATGCCTATGACAAAGCTATTTTAGTTAATAAATATCTTCAGCAATGTGGCAGGATACAAGATTAGCACATGAAAACATTAATGTTTTCATACAACAATATTGAATAATCAAAGGAGGAAATAAGGGAAAAATACATTTACAATAGCAACAAAAGTACTCAAGTACATAGAAATCAGTTTAACTAAAGAAGTACAGGAGCTTTATTCAGAAAACTACAGAACAATGCTAAAAAAATCAGTGAAGACCTAAACAAATGGTAAGATAGTCCATGTTCATGGCCTGGTAAACTAAATATCATGAAGATGTCATTCCTACCCAAACATATTTGTAGATTCAATGCAATACCAATCAAAATTCCAACAGCCTAATTTACAGAAACAGAAAAGTCAATTACCAAATTTATTTAGAAGGGAAATTGCACCCAAATATTGTAAAGCATTCTGAGAAAGAAGAGCAATGTGGGAGAACTTTCACTTCCTGACCTCAAAGCATCCTACAAACCTACAGTGGTCAAACCTGCATGGTTTTGGCATCAAGATAGGCACATTTATCAGTGAAATAGAATTGAGAAACCAGAAGTAAACCCTAATCTCTATGGCCAACTGATTTTTGACAAAATTACCAAGTCCTTGTTAAGGGATGAAACTCTCTCTTCAACCAAAGATTGAGAGGATCCCTGCCTCACTTCCTATATAAGAATCATCTCCAAATGGATCAAAGGTCTAAATATAAAAACAAGCACCATAAAACTACTAGAAGTAAATATATCGAAACATCTTCAAGGTCTTGTGGTAGGTGGTGGTTTCTTGGATCTAACACCTAAAGCATGAGCATAATAGAAAAAATAGATAAATGAGGCCTCTTCAATATTAAACACTTTGCACCTCAAAGGACTTTGTCAAAAGGATGAAAAAGCAGCTGACACAATGGGAGAAAGCATGAAACTATACAACACAGATTATCCAGTGGTATGCATGAGTGACTCAGCATAAAAAAAATCAATTAATGTAAAACACCACATCAGCTAACAGAAGGGAAACAACACATGATCATCTCGATTGATGCAGAAAAAGCAGTGGGCAATATCCAGCATTATTTCTTGATAAAAAACACTTATAGATTCAAGTCTCAATCCGCATGTGAAGAGTGGGGAGATTTAAGTCGCTGTGACATAAATTTAATGGGTACTCTCCAGTTCATAAGACTCACCCCATACAACCAACAAAAGGATGATGATGGACAACACCCATCCCCAAAACAGAGAATATCTACAAGTGAAAGCAAGACAGTTCCATCAATCTGCCGATGGGACCTAAGCCCCTTCTCAATTGGAAGCAGAATGGACTTCACCATTCCCAAATCCTTGAGACTGAGGAACGAACAAATCCAAACCAGATTGGAATAGCTACTATTGATAAAACAGAAAAATGCAAGTGTTGGAAAGGAAATAGGAACACCCAAACATTGCTGATGTGAATGTAAAGTGATCAGCAACTCTAGAAGATTGTTTGGTAGTTCCTTGGGAAGCTGAATATAGAATTATCATATGTCCCAGCAATGCCACATCTAACTACATACCCAGAAGAATTGAAAGCAGGATCCCAAACATGTATTTTTGTACCGATAATCATAGAACTATTATTCACAATTACCAAAAGGTAGAAGAAATCCATGTGTGCATCAACAAAATAGTGAATAAACAAAATGTGGCATATACATGCAGTGGAATATTATTCTGCCATAAAAAAGAATCAAGTCTTGATGTATATGCCAAAGATGAACCTTGAGGATATTTTACTGAGTGAAATGATCAGGCACAAAAGAACAAATATTTTATGATTTCACTTATATGAACTAATTATAATAAGCAAACTTACAGAGTTAGAATCTAATATACAGGTAACTAGTGGATGTATTAGGGTTATAGAATGGGGAGTTGATGCTTAATTTGTACAGCATTTCTATTTATGTTGATTTTAAAGATTTGGCAATGAATGGTGGTTATGGTATCATATTATTTTGAGTGTAATTATCAGCACTGAATTATATATGTGAATGTGGTTAAAGGGGGAAATTTTAGGTCATTTATGTTAATAGAAAAAAATTATATGTATAATACAGTTAATACTTTTGTAGACCATGGATCATAGTTAATAGTACAAGTATATGAATATTCTTTCATTAATTATAACAAATGCATGGCACTAATACAAGGTGTTAATAATAGGGTGCTTTAGGGAAACAAAATATATCAAATGTAAACAATGCATTGATAGATAAGAATATTACTTTAATAATCTTTCATCAATTGTAGCAAATGTACTATACTAATGCAAAGTGCCAACATTAGAGAAGTGTATGGGAACTCTGTATTTTTTACATGATTGTCTGTAAACCTACAATTCTCTTATTAAAAAATATAAAAATAATAATAGGAAATATTTCACAGGCCTGTGTATTGGGTATTTTAAATGAGTTAATCCTTGATAATTGCCTCACATAATTCCTAGAACATAGAAAATTTTCAATAAATGCTAGCAACTAATATTAAAAACAGTATAATTGTTTAAAAGGTCAGTTGTAACAAATGTTCCACACAGATGCAAGATGTTAGTGGTTCGGTTGTGTAAGGGAATTTTGTATTTTATGTATAATATTTTAAAAATTCACCACTTCTCTAATAATAAAAAAAAAGTTAAATAAAATTCAGCTCAACCCAAAATGGAATAAGCCAGTCAACGATTCCTTGGAACCAGCTGCTGCAGGATCATGCAGATCATGTTAAAGCCAGTGAAATCCATGAGCATTGGCCAATTGCTGCACTTTATTTCCTGGGAAATTTACCCTTGATCAGAAGCAATACTGAGTAGAAGACCATGAATGTGGAAAAGACACTCTGTAAGTCCACATACTCAGTGCTGGTGGCTGCTTATGGCAGATTGAATAGTCCGTAGTTCCTGTGTCTAGGTTGGCCTTTGTGAATGGAAGTCTATGAGCACATACACATTCTCCATACCTTCAACCATGAACACTTTGTCCATAAATCCACTGGGCAAGGAGAGGAGTGGCTGGGAAAGAGGCTGACTGGTATCCATAGAAAAGATCATCCTATACATTTGATTATTAAAACCCACCTCTGCTGAGGTAAAACTTTTGTAAGCATTCACATGGGACAAAAATCTTTCAAGTCTTTTGCCAATTTAGAAAGGTCTATTCCTATCTGCATACATCTTCCCCTTGGGCCTCTGCATTAACAATTCCCCCATTTATGTTCCTTCCAAGACTCTGACCATCTAGGTAAACCATTAACCACAGCTAATGTGCCTTAAGGACCTGCTCAAGTATGATCTTCTCTATGTCACTTTCATCTGATGATAGATTGAGGCTGTGCATGCCTGACTTTGTGGCTTGGTTTTTCATATAACACCAATATAATTATAATCTGATCTTATAGTAACCTGTTGGCTATGGTTAAGCATTCGGTCTCTTCTAAGTCCCAGTAGCAGACCAAAAGCTGTTTCTCAAAAGAAGAGTATTTATCCACAAAGGATGTCAGAGATTTGCTCCAAATTCCCAAGGGTCTCCAGTTTAATTTACCTATCGGGACCTGCCAAAGTCTCCCAACAACATCTCTGTTTGCCCCCTGACACTTCCAGCACCATTGAATCTGCTGGATCATATGACCCAAGAGGCAGAAAAGCATGAGTGGCATCTTGGACAATTTGTGGAATTTTCCCTTTTCCTGGTACTCTCAATGGTAGCAACTTTTCCAACAACTCAACTCTGAATGTGTATCTCAACATGCCCTATACCACAAGATATCTAGAACACCAAGATTCTGTTCCTCAAGAACTACTCTCAGTACCAAAATCTTTATCAGTCCAATTTCTCTAGAGAAAGAGAACCAATAGTATAAGTGTATACATACATTAAGAAACTTATAAGGAATTAGCTCATGATTGTGGAGTCTGGCAACTCCTAATTACATAAGAAAGGTCATAGACTTTGAATTCTCGTAAAGGTGAGGTTTAAGTCTTGAGTCTGAATTCTATAACAGAAGATGACAAGTGGGAAATTCTGGTACAGTTGATATAGACATCAAAGGTAGAAATTGTTCTAATAGCTGGAATCCTCAGGTCTTGCTGTTAAGTCCTCCAAGTGATTGGATGAGCCCTCCCCACTTCAGGGTGGATAATCTCCTTTACTTAGCTCCACCTGATTGTAGATGTGAATTTCATCTATGCAATACCTCCACTATAACAACTATGACAGAATTTCACCAAACAAATAGAAACCAAAACCCATAGAAGTTGACCCATAAAATTAACCAACAGACTCTCCACAGATATATATAATACTTGACAATATATAACACCTATTCATGGTAACAACACTCAACAATTGAAATAGAAGGGAAATTAACCTCACAGGGTCTTTGATGAAAAATCACCTGCTAAAATCATAATTCTGGTGAGTGAAGGTTTTTGTGCTGAGATGAGGAACAAGAAAACAAGAATTATAATTCTTACTATTTTGGTTTAACAAATACATATTGGAAAGAAAGGAGTAAAGTTTGTCTTTTTACTGATGATATGATCTTGTGTATAGAAAATCACAAGGAATACACTGATGAAAAGCTATTAGAACTAATAAGTGAGTTCAGAAACTTTGAATGGCGCATGGTCAATATGCTGGGCTCAATTTTATTTCTATATGCTTACAATGAACAAGCCAAATATATTGAAAAAAGGAATTAACAAGACAAAAATGAATAAATTTAATAAAATATTTACAACACTTATGCTCTGAAAATATTATGCTCACAAAATATCATTGAAAGATATGAAAGAAAACCTAACTAATGGGAGAAAATATTTGCCTATCATGTCTGATAAGTGATTGCATTTAGAACATATGGAGAGTTCTTAAAACTCAATAATAAAAGCCAGAAAACTCAATAAAATGGGCAAAGGATTCACAAATATCCAATATGTACATAGAAGGTCCTCAAAATCATAAGCCATCAAGGAAATGTTAATCAAAACCACAGTGAGATAATACTTCATATCTAGGTGTAGGGTTATATTAAAAAGACATAAATATTATCTGTGAAATGTTGTCAAGTGTTGAAAGGAATGTGGAAAAATGGAAGCACTTATACATGAGTGATGCAGCTGCTTTGGAAAATCTTGGGAGTTTCTCAAAATTTAAACTTGGGGTTACCATTTAATTCAGTAATCTACTCCTTGGTATATACCCAAGAGAAATGAAAATATATATCCATGCAAATGCTTGCACATCATTTTTATAGCAGCATTATGTATGGCAGGCAAAAAGTATGGGGGAAAAAGCCATCAGCTGATGAATGGTGAATAAAATGTGGTATTCATAAAACTGACTATAATTTGGCAAAGTTGGTTTTGAAGTTTCAAAGGGGAATGAATAGAAATTTTCTCTTAGCACTAAACTGAGATTGAGTTTGCACAGGTGTTAGTTAGAAGGAAATGGAACTAAAAGGAGGAAAGGATAAATATATATGGATTGTACAATAATTATTACATAATTGGAAATCTTTAAAGAGCCATTAAAATCCCTATTGCTTTCTTCATTTTTTGCAACTAACACATATTTCTTTGGTACTAAATATGTACCTGAAAAGAAAATTGAATAACTTAATGCTATTTTAATTGGAATACTCAGGGTGCTGTTGGGATTGTCCAGTATCTGAAATGAACAAGTACACAATTCAAATCAGGGCTTACGTGGCAGCTCTAGGCTATTTGATAAAATTTTAAGTTAGATAGTTTATGTGCTCTACCCTTCTTAGAGAAAGCAGGGCTATATGTTCAAATCACTCATTGTCCTGTACTCTATCATATCAACCTTGTAATAATAACAAAATAATCATAATAACTATAAGAACAACAGCAATTGCAATAATGGTAATGACTCTTAGTAGCCATAAAGTTGGTAATTTTGTCATAATTATTTTAATTGATTGCAAAAAATAAAATTTGCTTATATTGTTTTCAGCATAATTTAAACTATAGCAAATAGAAATAAAATTCATATTAACATAGTACAACTTAAACTATAGTATATATTTATGTGATATGATATGATTACATGACATTTAGGGCAAATAAAATATTATTTTAAATGTCCTAAAAAATACAAAAGATACTCTTAAAAATGTAAATAACTCCTAAATGATATTTCACATTCCAGATAGGACAGATAGCTTAACGAATGTCAAAGCAAAAGTATTTATAAATTAAATGTATTCACAATCTGAAATGCAGTTAAATATGTGAGGAACTGAAAAATTCTCATTCTAAAATGAATATGGAAACATAATGGCAAACATATTTGATCACTCATCTTTCGAAGAAGGTTCATTACTTTAACATATATTAATAATACCAAGTACTTAATAAACAATGCAATATGGTGCTGATACAGGAATAAATATATCAAGAAATAGCAATATATATTCAAGGCTATATATTCAAATCACTCATTTACACCTTAATCCAAGAACTGTAATGAAGCAAAAGAGAGGTAGATTAACAAGAAAACTGGAACCCTAGAGGGTTATTTCCTGCTTTAAATGGTAGATTCCAGATATACTATTAGTCTAAATTTGAAATATGTAACTACAGAACTAATAGAAATAACAACAATGAAAAAACAATATGTCATTGAAAACTTGAGGTGTTTAAAACAACCATAAACAACATATAAAACTACAATATAGAGGTGAAAGAATTCCTTGATATTAGTATAAAAGTTACCTCTTCAAAGAAAGACACACAGGCATGTAATAGGCTTGTCCTATTGTTTCATTATAGATGAATGGAGCAATAATACATGGTTTCCCTACCTCCAAAATCAGAAGGGATAAATACATGCTATTAAATATTAACAGAAATATTCTCAAATCAAAGGATATGTCTAGAAACACAATAAAGATAAACCAAAATTATTTTATTTTTTAATACTCAAAATATAATTCCAAAATGGCTATCAATTAGGGGAAGCTCAAATTAACTGTCAAACATTCATAAAAATTCAGGCAAAATGACACAAAGCTTTATCAGGATGACAATGGCAACAATTGTAAAGCTGGGTTTTTCAGTCTTTTAGCAAGGATACGGCCTAAGCATAATGTTGATGTTCTATTGAAAAATGGCATTTAATAAAATGGGATATGGAAGCATATTTATTCATGGATTTTGGGAATAGACAAATAATATATGGTGGTTGTTGTGGGAGCAATGCAGTTTTTAGACCAACAAAAATGTTAGTTATAGTTAAGCAACTTTCACTGATCATTTGAGGTAAAAAAGAATACAACAACAAAGAGAATGAGATTGATTTAACAGCAAAATTTATCAGAATTAATGAAGCACATATATATCACATTCATTATGAATTAAGGTTTATATAGCAATTGTATCTGAAGGAATATTGCTTTGGGCTATGGCCAATTGACTGTCATAATTTGTTCAGTTTGATATTGAATAATTAATTGGAAATACAAAAAGCTTCTTTTCCTAAGTGTAAATTCTTCTCCAACCTGGAATAAGACCATATAACTGTACATAAATTAAGCAGTACATAGACAATTACTATGCAAGCAATTTTTAAATGGTACTGAGAGCAAATTTTATTTCCTTTCAGGCATGAATCATGGAG
>JAQZBX010092625.1:0-12253 GCA_029593785.1 Cabassous unicinctus
ATTTTTTAAAGTTGGTATATTTGCACTTTGTCTCCACCAAGGAAATCCAAATCATAGGATAGTGTTTATGATGCACCTCATTCAGTTATTCTGTTTGTGTGGACACTACTTTGTTCATTACAGTATTTTATTATGACTTACATTACAACTGTCCTTCAGTCAACAACCCACAGACTCCACTGTACCAAAATATTTTATAGTGAAGTGTGTAAGAGTGTCACCACTTATTTTGTCCATACCTGGCCTGGTAGGACCCAAAGCAGGAAATCATCTCTAAGAGCTTCCCTTTGAGGAGCATCTCTCCACTGTGCAGTTGTCCTTATCCCAAGCACAGATTACTCTGATCATACTGTCTAGGTTTGCCAGCCTGCTAAGATAAATACCACACAATGGGTTGGCTTAACAGTAGGAATTTATTGGCTCATGGCTTTGGAGGCTGGGAGCTATCTTCCTCCCGAGGTCGTTAGGATGCCGCTATCTTTGGGGTTTCTTAGCTTGCATCTTTGCTTCCCTTCACAGGGCATGTCCTCTCTTTTCTCTTCTTGGTTCCCACTGACTTCCAGCTTCTGGCAGCTTCCCATGGCTTTCACTCTCTATGTCTGGATTTCTAAAGGACTCCAGTAATCTGGATTAAGGCCCACTCTCATTCAGGTGGGCCACACCTGAACTAAAAAAACATCTTCAAGAGATCCTATTTACAATAGATGCACACCTGCAGGAATGCAGATCAAGAACAGGAACATGTCTAAATTGGGGTACATAAGTCAATTTGCCACACATACAGATACTGTACATGCTGCCTTAATAAACAGGGACATCCAAAGGCACAGAATACCAGATGAGAGAGTGAAGACTTCCATCTACCAGCCAATCATCACCCCCACGGCCTTTATTTCCAGTTTTATTAAGTCATTTTGGAACTCATGTATGTGAAAGTCACTTGATCTTGTTGCAACATTGGATAAAAGGAACCGTGCATAGATTTTATGTCTAAAATTTCTCCATCCAAGTGAATTGCTCAAAATTAAAGTGAGTAAAATCACAAATTGGTTGAAAATGAAAATATTTCTACTCACTGTCTTTTGTTTTTAAATATATTTGCAATTTCTGTGTACCATGAGACCAGTTTACAACTTTTAATCCTATGATTCATTTTAAACTTTTTCTTCAGAAAATATTTGGTTTGGGTAATTTTTGTTACATCTTTTCTACAAATGTTAATCTATATTTTAATATTTTTATTTGATTTTAAATCAAAGAAAATGATTTTAAAATCATTTAACAGAATTATTCCTCCTGCTCTGGTTGTTCGGTAATATTTTCAGAAATTAAAAAATTATGTTTCTCTCTAAATAAATCACACAAAATAGACTGCTGAAATTTTAGTGTCCAACCACTTGCTCACATATTATTAATTTTTAAACACCCAAAAGTAATTTTGAACTTTTAAAAACACAATTTAAAAGCTATTTTGTTCACTTTATTTGATATTTAATGAGGTTTTTATGACTTTTTGTATCATAAGGAATTGTAACAAGCTATTCTTCTTTTTAAAGGGTTGTTTGTTGTTTTATTTAACATATTACATCTCAAATATTGAGCTGTTAAAGTAGCTAAAGAACGTAAGCGATATGCTTAAAACATATTACTATAGCTTTATTATAAGCCATAAGATGTATACCAAAGAGTCTTGAAAATATACTCTTGAGTTCTGTACATTGGAGAAAATGGTTAAGAAGACCCTTGCTTGAGTGCAGAATACTAGTACCGTCAACTTTCACTCTCAATTATTTTTAGTTTTAAAGGCACACCTTCCTTGGATCCAGGACTACAGACAGCCTATGAAGTGCCTTACTATGAATTAGAAAAGCATGCCTGTTTGCAGGGGTGGATAAGCTCCTACCAGGGCACCAATTGGATGAGTGAAATTTGGTTCAAATTTCAGTCCCCCTGGCTGCTCAGTCAGGTGACTGTGCAATGCCCAGACTGATAAAGCTGTCTTTGGATCTCATAGTCCAAGATTTCACTCTTTTAGGGTGGCCCTGCATTTTCTGCCAATTCTTATACTTTCCTATACTCTTGATTGCCTCATTACTGTTCTTTTTCTGTCCTCTTTTTATCCCGACCTACTGTCTCACTTCTACCCCATCCTGCCTTACAGCCAGAGGAAGGTAGTGGCCATTTGACAGCAGGGACCGTGGTATTTCACCCGAATGTTGTCAGCACCTAGTCAGTAGCTGACAAGCCATTCTTTATAAAGAAAATAAAACTCTGAAACGAACAAATGCATGTCTCATTTTATTTTCTTTCTTTCCTTTTTGTCAGATACTTCTGAAAAGAACATAATGAATTAGAACATTGTTTTAACACACGAATGGAAAATAGATTGGAAATACTTTCTAGGTTTTTTCCTATTAAGTTAGCTTTCTAAAAACAATAGACATTATTGTACATTCACCCTAAATACTTAACACATGAAGAGTGCTATCCCTTTTTGTGAACAAGAGATTTTTATAAAGGAGTGGTAAGCATAACTCCATGAAAAGCTACAGGGGCTGGAAATAATCACTTTTGAACAATACCCTGATTCCAACAACTGTTCTCAACCAATTAATTTTAGAAAACCATCTGCCGCCAATCTGTCCACATTTATTTTAAATTTCAAACACACAAGACATACCTCAAACCTCAAACTGTTTGAAAATTATATCTAATATTATTGCTGTAGTCTACGTGTTACTACATGAAAAGGGCATCATAGTCATGCAGCCGTGAGGCAATTTTAGTGATAATTTCCTCAGAAAATCTAGTCTTAACCTTCAATGAAATGTGTTTGTCTCTGTTTCCCTGGAATGCTAGAAGGACCCTTTGAACACCAGTCTATTTCATTCTCCTAGTTCTGTCCACTTACTTTAAAAGATATTTTCTTGGGACTCTACTAAAGACCTCCCTTTTCACTAGCCTTTTGTACCACTGTGGGATTCTGCATCGTCACACAAAGGTTTAATTAGGAGATGGGTAAGGGAAACAAGAGACAACGGGCAAGGAGTCAAAGACAGCCTTGCCACGTTCACGGTGCAAAGTTAAGGCTAAGCTATAAGAGTTCTCTGCTTTTGTTGGCAAAGCTCATGCACTCTCAGAGAAAACAAAGCATAAGGCCTCTTCCTGGCCTAGGACCCTCTCCATCCATGGGTCCAGAAACTCCAAAGTCCCTAGAGAAGGAGACAATGATTCTGGGCTTTAATCACCCGCAACCCTACAGTAATACTGAAAATGACAGTTATTGGTGTCTCTGTGCTTCGGGAATACCCCTGTTCCCAGAATCACAGTGCATTTTATTGCTGGTGTCTCCCTCCTCCTCCTCCTTCTACTGCCAAGAAGCCGGAGAGTTTATAAATCTTGGGAAGGAAAGATCAGCCCAGGAGCCAGGCCAGACAGGATTTTCCCAAGTAGACCTGATAATGAGATTTGAGATTATGTTGCTTAGTTCTGGCCTAGAATGTCAAGAAACAAGAGCGGGCAGGATGACGTAGGTGAGAAAGCTAGCTGGGCGGGCAGTAGACTGCCAGTTCTGACCCTTCTCCTTCCCCTGGATTACTCTTTCAATCGATGCTTATATTCTCATTCCTCCCTGCTTTTCTAGAACTCAGTTCTGTCATTTAGGATCCCACCCCACTTTAGTGTGGGTTTCCTCAAAAGCACGCCCTGAGGCGACGCTTCACGCTCCAGTAGTTTATTCAGAAGGAAAGACAGCCAATTAAGGGTGTGTGAACACAGAAGAAGACTGGAGATAAATCTTGTGGGAAATCCCCTGGAAAACAGTGTGGAACGCATGCCTCAGAGAAATCCTCCCAGCGTGGCAAGGGAATATCTGAGGATATTTTGGATTCACCAAATTCCTTCAGCCACTGGTGAGGACTGCTGGAGAAGAGAGGGAGAGAGAGAGAGGGGAGAGGGGGCTCGGATATTCTGGCACTTCTGGCTTCTCATAAAATTTGGCAGAGCAGCATTTCAGGGCCTCGGAGGAAACCCTCAGGCCAAGAGATGCACATTCTGGCAGGGTGGGACAATGTTTGTATAGAGGAAGAAAAAGATAAGAGGAAGAAGGGGAAGGAAAGAACTTTAAAAAAATAAATAAATAAAGGGAAAGAGAAGAAAAAAATTATGTGCAAGGCACCTCATCAACTTCTCACAGCAACCCTATGAAATAGGCACTTTATTGTCATTATTCTACAGATGAAGACAGCGAGTTTAAAGAGCTTAAGTAAAATCCTCTCAAATCTGGCAACTAGCAGGTTAAGGAGTTGGGATTCAAATCCAGGTCTTCCTTTCCAGTTTAAAATCTTTTAGTAGTTTAATTATAAAGGATGTTCATGATCTGATCATATAATTTGATAGAATATGAAAACCTCTGGTCTGGGAGTCAGGAGACTAGAGTTCCAGTTCTGATCTGCCACCCATTGGCCTCAATGGAATCATGATTCAACCATCTCCCCTAACTGGACTTCAATTTCTTTGTCAGTAAAATGAGCTAGATGAAATGTTAGTTAAGGAGTCGGCTATAAGAGTTTGGAATTCTAAACTCTAAACTCTTTTCCAGTTTTTCCTTCATTTCATCTCCTACACATAACTCCAACTGGAAAAACCTTCTTTTCCATCTCTTTTACTTTCCCAAAGGTTGTCCCTGCCTAAGACTTTCATGCCTAAATCCTATATATCCTCCAAATGTTCTCTTCCAAAGTATTTGCATTTCATCCCTCAGCTAAAAGCAACATTTCATTTCTCTAAGGTCTCATAATATTTTCTTTATATCTTCATTAAAATACCAAATATTATATTTTTATAAAGCCTGCCAAGTTACCATACACGTAAGTATATAATGCAATGTATAGCATAGACTCCGATGCTAGCTTGCCCAGGTTAGAATCTCTGCTCCAACACTTTCTAGCTATGCAAACTTGGGCAAGTCATTTTTGTGCCTCAGTCTCCTACTCTGTGATACGGGGATAATAACGTTTCCTATCTTAGTGTACTTTTGTAAAATTTAAATGAGTTAATATATGTAACATGCAACATGCTTAGAGCAGTTTCTGGCACATAATAGCCACTATGTATGTATGTGTTGTTTTTATTAAAAATTACTAATATTTTTTTCTTTTTAGCTAATTGTACTTTTGAGTATACATATTATCTCTTACCATTTTGTACATTTTTTAAGTACAGGGATTTGTCTTCTTCCTCTGTTTTAGTTTGCTAATGCTACTGGGAGCAAAATACCAGAAATGGGTTAGCTTTTATAATGGAAATTTATTAGGGGAAAATCTTACAATTCCAAGGCTGTGAAAATACCCAAATCAAGGCATCATCAGAGATGTCTTTTCACTAAATTGCAGCTGAGGACGATCCTCCTTCTGCCACGTGGCAAGGTAAAATGGCAGGTCTGCCAGTCTCTCCCTGCTTTCTCCTCCAGACTCACCTTCTCTTTCAATTGAGCTGCTCCATGGGCCTAGCCTTTTGGGAACCCTGGTGATTCAGCTTCTTTGCTGAATCCAGCCCCTGGCCTCTCTCTCAGCCCCTCAGGGTATCCCTGTCTTTCTGTAACTGTATTCGATCCTGGAGTCTTCTCTCACCTGCAGTGTAAAATGGCAGCTCTCTTTCTGTGTTCTGTTTATATAAGACTCTAGTAAAAAGATTAGGACCCACCCTGGGTCCTGCAATCTAATCAAGCCATAAACTGACACGATCTAATCCAAAGTGAGCTAATCAAAAGGCCCCTTGACTGAATCTAACCAAAAGGCTCCACATACAATGGGTTTCTCTGCACAGAAATAGGTTAGCTTAAGAACATAATTTTCTGGATTTGAGCCACAAAAGACTCAAACCAGGACATTCCACCCTGTGGACCCCAAAAATACATTTTTTTCCCATATGCGAATACATTCATTCCATTACAATATCTCAAAAGCCTTAATACATTTCAATAGCAATGCTAAGAAAAAATATCATAAAAATCAGTTATAGACATGCAGTCTGTTTTGGGGCAATATTCCCCTCCAGCTGAAGACCTGTAAAACTTAGAAAACAAGTTATCTGCTTCCAATATATAAGAGGGACAGTCAGAGAATAAACATTTCCATTGCCATAAGGAGAAATTGGAAAGAAAATAGGAGTCACAGTTCCCAAACAGTTCCAAAAAACTGCAGGGCATACTGCATTAGATTTCAAAGTGTGAGCAGCATCTGTAGAATGATGGTTTCTTCTAGGGCTTGGAGTGGGAGACCCACACCTTTCAAGGGTTCACCCCATGGCCATCTTCTCAGCTCCACCTTTATCAAGCATCTGGCTGATGGCCGAGCTCTAGGCCTCACCCTATAAGAACACTGGGGTGACGGTTGCATCCTCTTTGTATCTTTTTACCATAGGGTCTCCTTTGTAGTGAGGATTCAATAAATATTTGATGAAGGTGTACCTACATATGCATGCTATGTATCATTTTTATGTTTGTACCTGTCTTATTATCTTTCCTTGTTACAGCCATATTTTTTTCCTTTCACAGAAGTTCTACAGCAGGAACTGTTTTATCACTTGCTTTTTTGTATTATAATGATACCCTTATATTAAGGTTCTTGAAGAGTTTTACCTTCTTGGGGTTCATTTCCTACCCAAATATAGAGCATCATATATTAGATCCTGTGGTATATATTTTAATGTATACCTTATGTTCACAGGAAATATGGACAAATAATATATGCTTAAAAAATATAGATATTGGGACTTATTCTTTCCCTCCTCTACACTACCAAATCTGATTTCTTAAAATTAAAGCCACCATATAACCTCAACTCTAGTAAAAAATGTATTTCTTTAGATGTTCATTCAAAACAGAACTGAATTCACATTATTCTTTTCTGTAAAGTCTGTAAAACTTTCAGATGCCCTCCTGATAGAGTGCATTTCTCTGTGGGTAGAAATTTGGAAGGTCTGAGCTACTATGTAGTCTTGAATCGGCCTTCAAAACAGCCTAGAATATCAGTTGATGACGTTTCAAATCAACATGAATTATTTCCTTCTTAGATTAGATAAACATAGTTTTTCTAGGTATTGGTGACACTGTCCCCTCATCAGGAGATACTTTTCAAATTTCCCTTTATTATTTTTAGCCAATTTGATGGATTACATCAGCAGTGCTGACTAAACAGAACTTCTTGGTCAGAATGAAGGGATGAGATGAGTTTGTATGAGAGTCAATGAGTTTGACTAATGTCTCATTTTATTAAATGCACAGCTTTTATGTCACTAATGGGGCAATGCACTGCTTATCATGGACAAATGTAGTCATGATATTAATAAACTGTCATTTCCTTGAGAATAAGGTGTTTTATTCATCTCTACAATCCCATAATCCTTAGCTCAGATACAGCAGATATTGTTCTACCTAAATCCCTTCTGCTCTTCTTCTTTGCCATTAGAAACCTAATTATACCAAGTGCTTTAGGGTAGGCTGAATGCCTAATAGCTAGATTAAAATGGGCATGTGACACAATTCTGGCTAATGAAAACTGAGCACAAGTATCTTAGAGACTTTTTATTTTATTTTTTTAGGAGGTACAGGATTGAACCCAGGAACTCATACATGGGAAGCAGGTGCTCAACCACTGAGCAGCATCTGCTCCCCTCCTAGAGACTTTTTGGGAGATTTTTCTTTGTTCTTGAAAGGGAGCAAAAGACAGAAACATACCCTTTTCAACCTATGGACATTATAATCTGCATGTGTTGCCTAAAACTATAGCTGCCATCTTGGGCCCTGGAAGAAGTTAACCTAATAGGAAAAGGCAAAGTCTGAGGATAGGAAAACGTAAAGACTGAAAGGACCTGGGTCCTTGATGACATCTTTGAGTCACTGTCTTAACCAACCCTGAACATCCCCTATTTCTGGATTTCTTGTATGAAAGAAACCTTTGAGCTGATTTTTCTAGGTAATCTAGATTACTTTGGACAGGTAAACAAAATTTCCACTCAGTAGAGGCACAGAGAAGGCATTTATCCATGGAAATTAGTAATAATAATAAAAGGTTAAAACACATTTATTTAATTAAAAAAGTGAAATGACAGGGACCAATTTCCAGAATGGTTGAGTAAGGAATACAGTAGACTTTCTCCCAGGCAAAACAAGCATACAACTGGAGAAACTTATTTTAAAAAATTATTTAAAGTCTCTGAAAATTGTCCTCAGAGCATATAGCAAAGAGAGAAATATTCATTCAAGAAAGTCTGCTAAATCTCAATGAGAACGGTGAAAGTTGTGGTGTTTGAGCCAGGACCCACTCCATTATTGCCCCCTCCCTAGACAGGCATTACAGAAGCTCTACTCTGGGCAGTGTGCCACCAAGAAGACGGAGCTCCCTTTTACTCTGAGCAGGGCAGGCTGCAGGCATTTGTCATACCCCTTAACCTCATGAGGCAGCTCTATTTCAGGCAGGCATAGCTAAAATCTGGTACTTCTTTTTCCCACCTAGCCCTACTCATATGGTGAAAACTTTACTAGGAATGGTAGGACAAAATTACTGGGGCTCCCTGACCCCCACATCAAAGGCCTTGTAGAGCAGTTTCCATGCCAGGAGGGGCAAGTCAAGAAGACCAGAGGAAACAACTTCCCCCAGCACCAGCTTGTAAAGCATAGGTGTCACTCCAGGAGAAAGGGAGAGGGCACTGCTCCAAGGGACTAGCTTATTTTAGAATAAAGTTGGGGACTTCCATGCCTATGGGCATTATCGGAAATAATGGTGGTCTTGGTGAAGAGCCATTACAAGAGAACTCCTAGGTTCATGATAGTAGTCGCAATAAATGGAATGGCAAATCTACCAGAAATTAGAGAGATCAGGGAAAGAAGACCCCTCCGGGGATCACAGTCAACTCTGAGGGCCAGGAAAACAGTGCCAAGTGTCAGGTTGCACTCTTTCAAGTGCAATCGGAGCAGGACATGAGACAGACTTAAAAAACATTCCCCAAGCTGCACACAGGTCAATCAACAAAGGACAGAAGCTTCACTGGGAGCAGGGCCTTAAACACAACCTCTCATCAAACACTGGCTAAACAATAAGCTACTCTGACCCAGAAGCAATTCCTAGGAAACCAGGTTTAGAAATAAAATGACTTGTACCTCTGGCAGTCAGAAAGTCTATGTGCATACCCAAGGCTATACTCTCTAGAGAATGATTGGAAAGGGAAAAGCCAAGCTTCTAATCCTTAGGATATATAGGACAAAAATGTAAATTCCTTAAACTGTGATAACAACCTCTAAGCCATACACACATCCAATGGTACAGGGTAAAAATCTAACTGTCCAAGGTGGCTTACACAAAACCTTTCACCAACAAGTGGCCTATGCTGAACCAGGAGTGATTTCTGGGTAGTCAGACCAAAAGACAAAAACAAGAAAAAAAAATCTGAGGGGAGATATCAGGGGCTACACAATGCAGTTGAGGGGAGAGAAGGGAAGGATAGAATTCACAGTTAATTCAGCCAATCACTAAATAAATAAATTATTAAGCAAACAACAAGATCAACCACCACCACCCCCAGAGATGGGAGAGATCAGTATCAAGAGATGCTAGGAAATATTATTAAAAATGTACAGTTTTCAACAAAAAAATTATGAGACATGGAAGGAACAGGAAAATTGAGACGAATAAAAAGGATAAAAAGCAAGCAATAGAAACTGTCTTGAAGGGGCCCAACTGGTGAACTTAGAGGACAATAACTTCAAAACAGTAATTATAAATACATTTGAAGAACTAAAGAAAACCATTTTTACAGAATTAAAGAAAAATATGATGGGAATGTCTCATTCAATAGAAAATTGATAAGACATATACTTTTAAAAAGAATTAAATGGAAATTCTCGAGTTGAAAGATATGATAACCAAAATGAAAAATTCCTTAGAAGGACTAATAGATTTGAGCAGACAAAAGAAAGAATCAGTGAATTTAAAGATAAATCAATAGAGATTTTGCAATCTGAAGAACAGAGAGAAAAAGGAATGAAGAAAAGTGAAGAGGCTAAGCGTGGATCGACATAAGAAAAGCAACCAATGTAATATACCACATTAATATAATGAAAAATAAAACCAAATTATGATTTCAATTGACTTAGAAAAGGCATTTGGCAAAATCTAACACTCTTTCATGATAAAAACATTCATAAAAATAGGAATAGGGATGGATGTGGCTCAAACGGTTGGGCATCCGTCTCCCATATGGAGGGACCTGGGCTCGATCCCCGGGACCTCCTGGTTAAAAAAAAAAATAGGAATAGAAGGGAACTTCCCCATCATGATAAAGGGCATATATGAAAAATTCACTGCTAACATTATACTCAATGGTGAAAAACTGAAAGCTTTTCCATAAAGATCAGGAACAAGACAAGGATGCCCACTTTCACCAATGCTAGTCATTATTATACTGGAAGTTCTAGCCAGAGCAATTAGGCTAGAAAAAGAAATAAAAGGCAACAAAATTGGAAGGGAAGAAGTAAAACTATCTCTGTTCATAAATGGTATGATCTTTAGTGACAGCAATGGGTATAGAGTTTCCTTTTGGAGTGATAAGAAGTTCTAAAGCTGGAATGTGTTAACGATTGCACAACTCTATATTACAATTAGGAAATAAGGTAAAATATTTATTAAATATCAAAATATATTAAAATAAGATATAAAGTATATACTAGTATATTACAATGAGAAATTATACTACAACTCATTCAGTTGTGCACTTTGAATGAGTTATTTTTTGGTATGTTTATTATATTTTAATAAAGCTGTCAAAAATTAAACAACACATAAATCATTAATTTGATCTTAGGTATTATTTAATAGTAGTCAATGAACATTTAATGCATTTTAAATATATTTGCTAAATCTAATTCTTCAAATTTATTGAATATTTACCTGTAGTCCAAAGGATTGAAGTGAGGGTCCCAAAGACATAGAATTGATTAGGTACAGATCAGATCTTTGACTCTGAATTTAATTTAAATGAAGTAACCAAACATACACTGAGCATGTGGTATGTAGTAGATCCTCTGGTAGGTAGCATAGTGGGTAAACACATAGATAATTGCTGAAAGACCTGAATTTTGAATACCTTCATCAGAGCATCTCCTCTTAAGACACCATAGTTTATTTTATGATTCAAGGTTCAAGTTACATTCATGGTTAAAATGTTCTTAGAATGCCTTGAGCTTTTGATTAGCTATATATCGTTATTTGTAAAATTGCTATTTATTATTATGTCATATTATTTTTATGTTATTTATGATAATTATTGTTATTTGTGTTATCTCTGGTGAGCTGCAATTATTAATGAAAACTTTTTTATTGTTATGTAATGTTTTCATTTGTGAAAAATTAACACCATAAATGCTTTATTAAGTGGGCATGGTAAGGAAATGTGAGCTAGTGAGCTACTCACAAGTTCTGGGCAATTCTTTATTACTACATTGGGGATTATTCAGCTTTACTTAATATGGTCTTTGAGTTATATAGGGCTAACAAATTATGCCTATTTAATAGCTAAGGAAACAATGTTCCTAATAGTTATTAGTCATTCAACACAGCTGGTAAGTGGTTTGGGCCTAATTCTTCTGACTCTAACTCCATTGCTCTTTCAAATATCCTCAACACCAGAATGCCACTCCTATACAGGAATCAGGCTTAGAGAAGGTCAGGTGAATTATGTCTCTGAAGTTATTTCTGGATCACTTGAACTAGGGAAGGAGAGCCAAAAGAGAGTTTAGCATGAGATGAAGATACCAAGGACAAATGATGGGAGGAAAGGAAAGGCAGATATCCAATAACATATTCAGTGAGGGACCTGGGCCAGAGTGAGGAGAATTCTTATTTTGGTCTGTCACAAAGTCTCAATTGAGTAAATCATTGAGTCAAATTGAGTAAATCATTGAAGCTCCCTAACCCTGCATTTTTCATCAATAAACTAAGGGGATTGTCAAAAATATCTCAAAAGCTCTTTACAACTCTTCCATTCTATGGTTCTTATTTAGCAAGTTTCCAAACCAGTATTTCCATTTCTCTCTACTCTTTCAAATAACAGGTAAAACTCATTTGGCGTCTTCATTTTCTTTTTATGTTTTATGATACATAGACCATCTTAGATTTGCTGTTAAACTTCATTATTTTAATATAGACTCAACAAAAAATGTGTGTGTATATATATATATATATAAAATATAATGTTG
>JAQZBX010092626.1:0-12253 GCA_029593785.1 Cabassous unicinctus
TACAATATATCTTTCTCTTTATTTGCAAAATCTCTGTTTCTAAAAGATACTCAAAATCCATCTTAATTACCTTACTGTTTCTCAAGAGAGCTCAAAAAGTGTAATGGCTTCTAACAGGTATATCTGAAAAAGGCTTGTTTCAAAGTGATTATACCAGCACTTATCGGTGACATTTTTGGATCCAAATTGAGGTTGTGCTATGATTGAAGAGAAGTTAGAAAATTTGCAATTAAGCCAGATAGAAAGGCCCTAAGCCATTTGCTATTTCTTTTTTTAATGAAGTTTAAAGGGTTTGAGTTTAAAAAACAAAATATATTCCCCAAATTAATTAAGAATGAGGCTGGATTTAGCTCAATGGTGGTTGCCTAGCAATGAAGCTAGAAAGAGGATGAGGGTACTTTAGCCCCTGGGTACTCCTTATAGCTCTGAGCCAACTTGAAGGATGTAAAGAAAATTTTGCATTCTTTTGGAGGTTTCTATTTAAAGATGTCTATGATCTATCACATATATTTGGACAACCTTTCCTCTTTTAAATCAGATACATTCTTAAAATTCAGCTCAATTGTCACCGCCTCCATGAAGCTTTCCCTGACCGTTCCCAAGGACCCCCAGAATCTGAGCCATGCCTCCTTCCTCTGTGCTCCCATCAGCCTATGCATTTCACTACCTTTGTACTCATCACATTGTCTTAGAATTATTAGCTTATTCATTTATCTGTCTTTCTATCTAATCAACCTGGTTGTAATTAGGGACTTTCTCTTGCTTGTCTTTGTATCTCCCACGCATATCCCCCATGCCTTCTACTTAGTAGATGCACCCATAATTTTCATTGAATGAATGGATGAATGAAGAAATGAATGCATGAGTAAATTAGAGTCACTCATGCTTCAGTAAAGATATTAGCTATAATAGCAGATGTATTGAGGACTCTCAAACATACATAGATGTACTGAAATAACTCCAATAAATGCTGCTGGGGAGGAGGGATAGGGACTTTGTGATAAGCTTGTCTCAAGCCATCTGCTGAGGACTCTGAAGAGTTTGACTTCCCTCTATTTTCTGTTCTCTGTCCTCCAGGCTGTCTAAGCAGTTGTGGTTGACTCTTAAAGTGGGTTCAGGTTATCAGTCAAGGTAAGCATGCCTGCCTGCTTCCTCCTGCTTCTTGGACTCTGCCTCTGGCTTATTGCTTGGTCTGTTATTCCTCAAATACTGCTTGTCCCCTTTCATTGTTTTATGAAGTATTCGTCATCTCTGGTTGGCACAGGGAAGTTTTCTTGGGGAAACTCGTGATTCCCTGTGGCTAACATGTATATTTATGACTGCAATAGCCCTAATACTCCCCAAGATAATGCTTATAAAGGACATTGTCCATTGGGCTGTTTTCTGAGGTAGGGAGCTGTAAAGGGAACTCATTTCTCATTTCCAGGTCTTCACGTGTGAGGTATTGGACAGACTCTGTTTTGATTGGGGTTCAGGCAAGATCAGCTAGCACAGAAATTGAACAGTTAGAGGACAGTTTTAGAAAGGGGCTATTTATAAAGGCAAGGTCAAGTTGGAGAGAAACCAAAAGAGATTGGGAAGTACCCTGGGGCTAAAAGGAGAGTGAGATGGAATGGAGGAAAAAAAACAAAAGGAGAGAAAGAGACAGAGACAGAAGGAGGGAGAAAGGGAGAGAGGGAGAGGGGGGAGTGAGAGAGAAAGAGAGAAGGAAGGAGGAAGAAGAAGGGAAGGAGAGAGGGAGGGAGAGGAAGAGAGAGAAAGCGAATGCACACTTTGTGGAGGGGTTGCCTGAGAGGAGCCAGTACCTTTTGGTCAAATCCTTGGAGAGTCTGCAGGGAAGAATCCTAGGGAATCGGTATACTGAACATTCTCTACTTCCTTCCTCTGGGCTCCTGCTGATGTTCTCCAAAGGGTAAAACAGCCTAGGGATGTGGCCCACACTGGCCAACCTCTTGGGGCACAGAGCAGGGTGGAGAACAGTGGAGAGGGTATCTGAAGGGACAAATGGAAGATACTCAGTGCAGCCACCCAGAAGGAAATGTAAGCATAATGGGCCTTGTGAAGAGAGGCCACACTTCATATAGCCTCCTCTAAAATGATTAATTTGGGAGAGAATATTTTAACATTTTCTTACGTCTTCAACTGCTTTTGTGAATATTTTTTAAAAATCTTTCTTCTCAGAGACAGTCATCCCTAACAAGTTTGCCTGTTTAAGTGTTATAACCCTTGATGAAAGCAACTAAGCAAAAATTTTCCTTGGCTTGCTACTTCCTCCAGGATAAAGTTCATCTCTAGTGTGACATTCAAGAATCTTCAAACTCGTGCTCCAATTTTTCACTGCCTAGGTAGGGTCTATTCATCTCTTAACACTTGCCAACTTGAAACTTGATTTGTTGCGAGTGAGAGAAACCTGTGTCAAACTAGTTTAGACAAGGAATGGGATTTATTGCACACATTATTGGTCAGGAAGGGCCGGTCCTCCAGCAGCTTCTAGGATCTCAAGGTTGTGGGCTTTCTCTCCAGAATAGCACCATTAATATGTTCTAGGATTTTCAGTTCAAGTTCTCTGGGGAATCTGATGGACCAAGCTTGGGTCAGGTGCTCACTTCTGATCTAATTAACTATGGTGCCTAGGGACCTCTTTGTGGTTAGTGGTGATGGGGAAGACAGTTCTTGGAGAAGGAGGACAGATTATAAACTAGGCAGGTAACTTACCAGGTCATCTACTCTAAAATCTAGCTTAGTTGTGATCTTTTTAAAAGATGTCTTCTGATTCCCCTAGAGTTTTCTGTGCCATTCTCTATTATACCACCTGTCTTGTTATATTCTAATTATTTTTCTAAATATTTGTCTTTTGCTCCCCTTAGATGGTGAACTCTAGAAAAGAGGCTATTATTCATCTTTGTATATCCAGTACCTAGCACATTTAGTAGAGAGACACTTAGTACTTTTGGTTAAACAAATGGGTGAATATTAGAGTGGAAATATAAGGAATATTGGAATCAGAAGTCTCAAGCTTGAGTCTGAGTTTCTTCATTTACTAGATTTGTTGGCTTAAGGCAGCCTTTAAGTTTCTTCAGCACCAGTTTCTTCATCTCCAATAATAAACACTCCTTAAAGTAATGAGGACTCATGAAGCAACAGCCCAAAAATGAGGAGTTTAATTGGTTGGGAGACTGGATTGTGTTAGAATCAGAAACCTGCTCTTGAATTAGCATTTTGCTTTTTGTGTGTCATTGAGGAAGTCACTTATCCTTTTAAGGATAAAAATGAAGGTAGTACCTACTTCATAAAGTTAGGATGAAGATTAAACTTGATAGTCTATATAATGTGTTTGGCACTTGGCCTATTTCTAGTGAGGCAAAATCCTAGGCAATACTGGAAAATAGATGGAGTCTTTTTATGTGTTCCTTTCATTTGCCACCCACTTCATGCCAATGCTTCCTACCCAGATTCCATGTTTTCCTTCACTTAATCACCTGAAATTACTGTCTCCTTAAGCAATTCAACCTGGGAATTGTCCTCCAGCTTTATCACGATGTACTCTTTTCCTCCTGTGAACTAAACATCCATCCCTGATAATATCATAAAGGGCACTGATGGGCTAATGAATTCCTCTCTCATACATCCATCATGTGCATGTTTCTGAGCCTGTTTTGGAGATTCAGAGTGAAGTCAGCAGGGTGGCTTCCTGGAGACATTTGCTGATATTGTGCTCTGCTGGTGGGCAAGGGGTCAGGGTTGGGGCCTGTGCCCTTCAGCAGCCCATAGATCTTAACAGAGGGGAGGCCCATGCTGTATCTCAGGGTGAAATGATCCTGACTGCAGGATTCTTACAAAAAGTGTCTTCCTTCTCTAAAGCAGAGGGGGATTTTGCATTGTTGAAAGGGCCCTAAAACAAAAACTCAGGATATTTCCCTTTAATACTGTCACCGCATGGGTGAATCCCTCTTAACACTGTCTTGTTCTCTGTGAAATGGGGCTCATCCCCACCCCACTTTTGGTACAGAATTCTCGTAAAAACCAAAGCAATAATGTGAAATACTTTGTAAAGATACCATGAAAATTAACGGCATGTAGCTCAAAGTTTAAAAGGGTGTTTTTCAGTCTCCAAAAATTAGTCCTTTTATCTACTCTCCCCTCTCAATGGAGGCTCCAGACCATCACATTCCATTGTGTGCAAGAAACAAGCTTTGGAATATGGCTTTTGTTTAAAGTTGTAGATTCTAGTTTTTTAATTTGATCTAGGCTTGTTGGGATCAGCAGAAAAACAGCAGTATTAAAAAGAGCCCTCTTCAAAATTGTTCTGGAGTTTTAATACTATGGAAGAAATAAAATTATTTAATAATAATAATAATGTTAAAATACAATGATATAATTTAATGGCAATAGTAAATAAATAATATGATTTTACATGCTAGTTAATTGTAAATTCATTTACATCTGAAATAATTAACACTAGATACAATGTCTAATCACTGTCTCAAACTAGCTATATTTTACAATTTGTCACAAGTGTATGTAAGATTTATTTTATAGACCTTGATGTCTAAATAGCAGAAGTTTATATTTAAGGTGCATATAAAAAGTTTCTATAGTAAAATAATTTGAGAGTGATTCCTTACTCCTTTGTATTGAAAGGCAGAAAAATACAATTGACAAACTCTGATAATTACAATTAAAAACCTTTAGAGCTTTCTGTCTTAGCTGGTTTGTGAGCCGTCCAAGGTTCTTTGTTTTCACCGGGTCACAAACAGCACAGGGAAGGAATTTAAAAACTTCAATAAACATCAGTATTTCACAGTTCTAGAAATTTACATCATAATTTGCTTTAACTTAAATCAATACCCTTATTAAAGAAAGATGCATATGTCTGATTTCATGTTTTCCTTCATTTTTTTGTTTCTGGAAAGAGGACACATATATTCTGTTCCCACAGTTCTAAATATTAGATGGGTTTCAGATTAATTGCTATATCATTATTTCTTTGAAATTATTCTTTTCTGTGAATATCTAATTTGGAATTTCTCTGTATGTTAGTTTCCTCATTTGCAAATGGGATTTATTGGCATAGGGTTGCTTTGAGAACTCAGTGAGTTAAGTAGATATAGAAGACTCAGAAAGTGGCCTGGCTCAATGAGTGGTGACCACTGTTGTGGGACGACCACTTCTGTAGGGTCACCATTGCTGTGGGGTGACTAATGCTGTGGGATGACCACTGATGTGGGCTGCTGCTCTTACTGTTCCTTTTGTCTTGTTAACTGAGGACCTTCCTGAATCAGGTTCTTGCCAGAAGATCAATAGACACTTGGGAAATTTGTTTTGATCACCAACAACTTTTGTTTTTGTTCTGTGCCCTCTTGTGGAATCCAGTAATATTAGACCAGCCAAATAGGAGATTCAGTGAGAAGATAAACCTGGGGTTTCATTCCAAAGCTTGGAAGTCTTCCCCTTGGATTGCTTTAATCACTCCAAAGTAGAATGAAGAATATTTGCTTTTCCTTTCATTCTTTTGGTGATTTTTCTGAGCCAGAAGCAGGAACGGATTCTGCTGTCATTTTGATATTCCCTGCTATTCTTTAGGGCACCTTGCCTGATTCAGTTATGCTTTATAACTTTTAAAATATGATAGGAGTCTCCTACTACTTTATCTCTGAATCCAAGAGATATAAAAATGAAAAATATAATGGAAGCCTGTATTAGTGAGGATTAAGTTTAGCCATATAGGAAAGAAACTCAAATAACAGTGGCTTAAATAAGACAGGAAGCTATTTATTTTTCCTTTCACATAAATGATATCCAGTAGTTGGCAGTCCAGAGCCAGTACAATAGCACCATATTTATCAATGACCCAGGCCTGTTCTTTCTTTCAGCTCTTCCATCCTTAGTGTGATTTCTATCCTCAAGGTTGCCTCATGGTTGTGAAATGGCCACTGTAGCTCCAGGCATCATTATCATGTTCCAGGCAGCAGAAAGGTATAAGGGGCAGAAGCAAAGGTGTGATTCCTCACTTAGTGAGCCCCCTTCAAAAGTCTCTGAGAATCCCCATTCTACAACTTTTGCCTACCATCTCAAGGGAAGATGGGGAATATACAGGCATACTTCATTTTATTGCACTTCACAGATATTGCATTCTTTACAAATTGGAAGTTTGTGGCAACCCTGCATTGAGCAAGTTGATTGGGGGCATTTTTCCAACAGCATGTGTTCACATGGTGTCTCTGTGTCATATTTGGGTAATTCTTGCAATATTTCAAACTTTTGCATGATTTTTGTATCTATTCCAGTGATCCATGACTGGTGATTTTTGATGTTACTATTGTAATTTTTTGGGGTGCCATGAACTGCACCCATATAAGGTAGTAAACTTTAATCAGTAAATATTGTGCCCCACTCACCAGCCATTCACTGGTCTCTCTCCCTCTCCTCAGGCTTTCTATTTACTGAGAAACAACAACATTGAAATTAGGCCAGTTAAAAACACAACAGTCGCCTCTAAGTGTCCAATTGAAAGGAAGAGTCACACATCTTTCACTTTAAATAAAAAACTAGAAATGATTCAGCTCAATAAGGAAGGCATATCAAAAGCTGAGAAAGGCTCAAAGCAGGTCTCTTGTGCCACTTAGCAAGTTGTAAAGGCAAAGGAAGAGTTCTTGAAGGAAATTGAAAGTGCTGCTCCCATGAACACATGGGTGATAAGAAAGGGATATTGCTGATGGGGAGAAAGTTCCAGTCATCTGGATAGAAGATCCATCCAGGCATAACAGTCCCTTAAGCCAAAGCCTAACCCAGAGCAAGGCCCTAACTCACTTCAATTCTATGAAGTCTGAGAGAGGTGAGGAGAGTGCAGAAGAAAAGTTGAAATCTAGCAGAGGTTGGTCCATGAAGTTTAAAGAAAGAAGCAATCTTTCCTAAAAGTGCAAGGTGACGCAGCAAGTGCTAATGCAGAAGCTGCAGTAAATTATCCAGATCTAGGTAAGGTAATTGATAAAGGTGGGTACAACAAACAACAGATTTTCAATGTAGCCTTCTATTGGAAGAAGATACCATCTAGGACATTCATAGCTAGAGAGAAGTCAATGCCTGGCTTCACAGCTTCAAAGGACTGGCTGACTCTCTCCTTAGGGGCTAACGCACCTGGTGACTTTAAGTTAAAGCCCGTGCTCATTTATCATTGAAAATCCCAAGGCCCTTAAGAATTATGCTAAATTTACTCTTCCTGTGCTCTATAAATGGAAAACAAAGCCTGAATGACAGAACATCTATTTACAACATGGCTTATTGAATGTTTTAAGCCCATTGTTGAGAACCACTGCTCAGGAAAAAAAATTCCTTTTAAAATATGATTGCTCATTGACAAAGCACCTGGTCATCAAAGAGCTCTGGTGGAGATGCACAATGAGATTAATTTTGCTTTCATACCTGCTATTGCTAACATAACATTCATTCTGTAGCCCAAGGATCATGGAGTAATTTCAACTTTCAAGTCTTATTACAGTATTTAAGAAATAACATTTTGTAAAGCTATAGCTGCCATAGGTAGTGATTCAGAGTTATATTTGCAGTTGGATTCCATAGTGGTGGGCAGAGTGAACTACAGGGGCTATGGAATAAGACCAACATGGATTTGAATCCTGGCTCTTCCCATTACTATCTGTATGTCCTTGGGAAATTCATATAACTTATTTGAGCCTTGATTTTATCATCTGCCAACTGGGGATAATAAGAGTCTACTTTATAGAGCTGTTGTATGGATTGAAAGAGATAATATATACATAAGTTGTTTTCTGTTTAATACATTTTAAAACAAGTACCAATAATTTTATTTCTTTTAAAAGTACCCTTATGGGCCATATATAGTGCCAGGATTTTACAAATGGCACATCTTATCCCCAAAACAAGCTTGCAACGTATTTAACAAATGAATAAATCAGAGACTCGAAGAGGATAGGTAACTTGACCAAGGTTACACACAACTGAAATAAACACACCCCCCCTTCAAATAAAAATAAAATAAACTCAGATTTTTCTGACTCTAGCAATTGTGTTTTTTTCTTCTAAACTGCATTTTTTTGTAAGATTCATGTTACAATTGGTACAGAATACACACAGATTTATGTAATAACAAGCTGGCTTCTAATAGCATTTTACTTTACTGATTGTATTGAATCAGCAATTATCAGGAGCTTCCGGAGATAGTGGATTGTGGCTTTAATCCCAGATGCTGGGCTGGCTATATCCTGAAAAAAGAATTGGACCCTGCTATAGCAGAAAAATAGGAAGGATTTCTGTCTAAGTCATGGTTTCAAGGTCTCCTTGTTTCTGGCTCCTTGTTGCCTGGTTACATGGATATATAGCCTTGACTTAACTAACTCTGGTTGGGTAGACAGATTCTATTGTCCTCTGGCTTCTGTTGTCAATTCAGTTCTGCAAATATGAATGGGATATCTGCTGTAGCCTTAAGGTTGAGCTGGACTAGTACAGTGCATCCCTGAAAGGGTATCATGAAATAGCAAGTCTATGATGCTGTCAATGCAAAGGAAGGTGTGACTAAATTCAGACTTGGGTGTCAGAACAGGAAAAGCAATTTCTAAGCTGGGGCCTGAGGAATAAATAGGGATTTGCCAAAGGAAGAAGGGGTGGAGAAGTGTTCCAAGCAGAAGGGTTAGCTCGCACTTTTGGCTCTGAGCTCTGACTTCTGGACACCCATTTTTCGACTTATTCTTACCCTCTCTTTCTGACTTTTGCCTTGCCTGACAGAGCTGGCTTTCAGACTCACCTCCTCAAAGCCTATCGTCAAATATGGATGACACTACCTCAAAGGGCGTGGCATTGGGATTATGGCCACACATAGCCATTGTCAGTGAATCATTTTGGATGGACTATTCTAAAACAGAGGTGGCAGCTAGGCTTCATTTCCTGTGCCAATGCTAATAGTTTGTTGGTGGCAGGCTGGAGAGATCAAAAGGATCCTGAGATTGAAGGAAAAAGAGTCCTGTGATTAATTAGTGCTGCTTCCCTCAGGTCAGAAGCAGAGTTCTGACACTGAGGTATTGGCATTCCTGGCTCTAAAAGTCTCTTTCCTCCATTCCATTATGCTTGAATGCAACTAGGAAGAATGTCCATAAAGCAGCAGAGTACAGGCCAGAAAGCTGAGATGATAATACCTCTCCTTTCTCAGCTCTAGCATTGCCAACCTCAGCATGCAAAATCTGGCCTTGGTTGATATGAAGCTGGTTCCAAGGTCCCTGGGCCATTGTGATAGTCCCTACATATACATGGCCCTTCAGATATCCAGATGCTTCTCCTAACATGCCCACCAAAAATAAAGCATCTGCCATAGGGATTGCCCTTATAGGAATGGCTGGGGATAGTCAGGAATATGAACAATGGTGACCGACTTGCTATTGGCCTGAATGGACTTGATCCTATGACCTCATCCTCATAACTGTTTCCTGCTAACCGACTGAATACCAAGCCCCAGACAACAGTAGCTTTGCAAACAACAACAACAACAACAACAAACAAACAAACCAAAGACATTGTTCTATTTCCCTGCTTAAAACTTTTCATTGGTTTCATTGACTTTTCATTGGTTTGGCCCTTCCAACTTAGAGTTGTGTTACTGCTTGCCTCACTATTTCTCCTGGGCTTTGTCCATTCAGATCCCTCTACTTAGAGCCCTCTATTACTCAACTCTGTCTGTTTAGCTATTTTAGTTTCAAATTACAGACCCAGCTCAATCACAATCATCATTGCAATCCTTCCTTTCCTGTCCCACCCAATTCATCCCTCTCTCAACTCACTCTGTTCATCTCTCTTATCAGTGCCATCTCCATGCTTTTTATATACTTGTATTATTGCCTGTATCATATTTGTTGTAAATAAATCATTTGCTCTAAGGGGCTGTGAGCTTCCTGAGGGTATGGACTGGATCTCCTTCATCTTCTAACAGGCATCTTGCCCACAGCCTGCTCACCTCATATATTTAATTTAATTTAATTGTTGAAAAAAAACTCAACTAAAATGCAGTTTTTACCTACAGTTTTTCATATAATAAACTTTATTTTTAAAGAAGTTTTAGAGTACAGAAAAGTTACATCAAAAATATAGGGGATTCCCATATACCATACCTCTCCCCTCTTACATTTGCCCCTATTAATAACATCTTTATTTAGTGTGGTACATTTGTTACAATTGATGCATGAACATTGAAGCATTGCTACTAACCAAGTCTATAGTTTACATTATGGTTTACACTTTGTTCAATTTTATAGGTTTTGACAAAATATATAATGGCCTATATCCATCATTGCAGTATCATGCAGAACAATTCCAATGCCCTAAAAGTGCCCTATGTTTCACCTATTCTTCCCTCCCCCTCCCTTCAGAACCTCTGGTAACCACTATCTTTATATCAATGCTACAAGTTCCTCCATTACTACAATAATAGTAGGTCTACTTTAGTCCATGGTTGCATTCCCCCCTTATGTTTATTCATTCCTCAGTTTTGAGGATTTGGGCATGGTGATGCTCACTCTGCTTCACATTTGGAGGGGGCTTAGATCTTATGGGTTAGATGGAAGGAACTCTTTTGCTTGCAGTTGTGGATGCTCTTTGTATTTTGTAAATCTTGTCTCTCTCATAGGGCTTGTTTCTCTCTGGACTCAGCTGCTCGGTCTCTCCATAAGGTCAGTTGTTAACTATCAGGCAAATGGCTCATCTCTCTTCCCAGGGCCTCCACCATGTCTAATGGAGACCTCTCTCTTCCTCTGTGTTCTTCTCCTGTCTGTTTACTTCCTGGGGTTGTCCATCATCATCATTGTGTTAGTTGTCCTGGGTGAGTCCAATGAACAGGAGAGTAGGTGTTGGCCACATCTCTGCTGAGATTCAGGGCTCAACCAGCAAAGGCATAAGAACAAACCGAAGATTTAAGTTTCACCTACTGTATTAGTCAGCCAAAGGGGTGCTGATGCAAAATACCAGAAATCTGTTGGCTTTTATAAAGGGTATTTATTTAGGATAGAAGCTTACGGTTACCAGGCCATAAAGCATAAGTTACTTCCCTCACCAAAGTCTGTTGCCACGTGTTGGAGCAAGATGGCTGCCGACATCTTCAAGGGTTCAGGCTTCCTCTTCTTAAGGCTCCGTGGTCCCAGCTTCCTCCAACATCAGCTGTAGGCTGAGATAAATCTTGTCTCTCTCATAGGGCTTGTTTCTCTCTGGACTCAGCTGCTCAGTCTCTCCATAAGGTCAGTTGTTAACTATCAGGCAAATGGCTCATCTCTCTTCCCAGGGCCTCCACCATGTCTAATGGAGACCTCTCTCTTCCTCTGTGTTCTTCTCCTGTCTGTTTACTTCCTGGGGTTCCAACATTAAAACTCCACCTCCCTTCTCTGCTGTGTAGTTTTCTCTTTGAGTCCCCGCCCCCTTGGTGAGTCCCCACCAAGGGGGCGGGGACTCAATGTCCTACTGACGTGGCCCAATCAAAGCCCTAATCATAATTTAATCATGCCCAGAGGAAGAGACCAGTTTACAAACATAATCCAGTATCTATTTTTGGAATTCATAAACAATGCCAAACTGCTACACCTACATTTTTCATTGGGCTTTGTGCTTGTCTATAGGAATTCAGAGAATTCCAGCTAATCAAAGACAGAGATAAGCCCATTTCATTTGTTTATCCTTGAATTCTCTTATTTTGTTGATTGTATACTCAGTTCAAGAAAGACCAGAATAAAAAAGAGTAGATATTTTGAATTATTTTGATTCAATTTGGAGGCACAAGAGGCCATTTATTTTTCCTTAGAATTTTTACCAAAGAGTTTTTATTTTTATTTATCATAACAGGATTCCAGGTAACAACTTGCCTAATCATGTTAATTGAATTATTCAGATTGCTCATGAGTTAATATTGTCTCATCCCACATTTCCAACTCATTAACTAATAACCAAAACCCCAGGTAATTAAGATATTTAGAAAATGCCATTAACTGCCATTGAATTTTGTCTCGCTCCCAGGCTTGTTGAATAGTTGGGGAGAAAACATTTACGCCTTGACTCAGATGGTCTTTCTGGGGAATGGCTGCAGTCCTCCTGACTTCCTACCAGTGCACTGAGCTAGTTTTCTACATTGCAGATGTTTGAGGTCTTTTTCCCCATTAGCTATTTTGCTACTTGGAAACACATTGTCAGATTCAGAGGGGAGGTAGAAGAAAGAGTGTGAGGTCCTGCTTGTCCAAACATGTTTGTT